>UELX01004482.1:0-17672 GCA_900480035.1 Eupelmus urozonus
TCTTGCGTAGTTGATTTAAAATATTAAGAGCATTTAACGCATTATTTGCGTATGTTCATCTAGGATTACGAAAATTTTGCGTTACAATTTTGACGAACAGATTTTCGTAAAAAAGGGACGCAAGTACGTAAGAATTTCGTAAAATACGGACTTTAGTACGAAACATTTTTAACTGTGTACAAAATCTGATGATCGTTTAACAAGAACATTTTTTTTCGCGTTAATTTTCTTCTTCTGCGATTATAAGTTAAATTAGTCTGCTATAAGGGAATATTATTTTAAATATTGATCAGATATTTTAATGTTAAGAAAACGGCAATCTTAGGGATTGATTAGATCAAAAGTTACGAAATCTAATGGTAATGTAATTTGAATAATTCTTAGATAATCAAAAGTACCATACGTTTATCATAACAAAATTGAAAAAAAAATGAAACAAAAACTCATTTTCTTTTCAATTAAACGTCCACTTTATAAATATTATTATATTTATTGTTTCAACGCATATCCCCAACTCATACTTCATAACTGTAAATCTCAATAATTCATCCCAATAAGTGGACCATCTGAGCAGTCAAACTTCGTTAATCATCAGACCCAGCTCGTCCCCCCCTATGTTCACACACAACACTGCCCCAAAAACGGCAGCAACCTCTCAAATTAACCCCAAAAAACCCGCAATTTAAACGATAACAAACCCAACCCCAAATACTAAAACCCTTTCTACCACATATCCACTCGCATCTCACCATCCCAAACCATCACTCCCGGCGACTTACGTAATTAAAAAAGCCCCCCGCGTGCACGCATATACATCTCCCGCGCGCGCGGTGTCGGAAGTGTCTTCAAGCGGCTGCGCATATATACCTACATCCACTGCACTTGCACACGCAACACACCTATATACACAGCCAGAAAGCCAGGCGTGAGTGGAGTCAGGGCATTAAGAAGCGGACGCCGCTCTCGCAGAGAGTCAAGACCGAGCGAAAGAGAGAGAGAGAGAGAGAGGAGAGTATAGGTATAAGGATAAGGAAGCGTAGAAAGTGGGAGAGAGGAGAGCGAGCGCTCGCGTCCTCGCGGCACTCTTCACCTTGTGCAGCGCCGGAGCTCTCTCCCCGAGCGCCTCAGTGTCGAGTGAACGACCGAGAAAGCAACTGGTTAAAGAGCGCCGGTGTAAGCGCAAGCGCGCGCTCCTAGCGCTCGTCTATATACCTGTGCCCACCCTTCATCCAGTATCCAGCGCTGGAGAACCGGAGAGCTGGAGTTGTTTATTTATCGAAGGTGGAGGAGGATTTTTTGTTTTTCGTAATTTGGTGTAATTTTTCGGTGATACGATATATTAAGGTTTTACTTACGGAGACGGTGGAGAGGAAAATGTAGCGGCGACTGGTAGCGCAAGCAGCGCGGTATATAACAGTGTGATAAGAAGTGAGAGAGAGAGACACGCGGAAGCACATACATACTGGCTCGCGGACAGGCAGTAGCAGCGTCTGCTGTGTGTGAGTGACTGTGTGAAGGTAAAAGTGGGTCAGTGATCGCGGCGGCCCGCAAGGCTCGCTGGGAAAAAGGGGGCCCACCGAAGCAGAAGACGAAGAAAGAGCCGAAGAAAAAGGCCGCTGCATCGAGAAGAAAAAAGGGACTGCAAGAGAGCGAAGAAAAAAAAAAACAGAAGCCGGAGGGGCCGATATGAAGACGGCCGGGACCCATCGGCGCTCCGATTCATGGGCCTAGCTCTCGTCAACCTTGCCAGCAAGATGGCGTCGTCCTTCGGCTAGGATCGTCCCCGCGGTCACGAGGTCTCAGCCCCCCCACCCATAGTTAAACAGGATCATCGGTGAACTTGAACTTTTCGCCCTTCTTGTGGCCCCACTGACCGAGAGCGCGCGCGCGCTTGGGCGCATCACCGCTCCGGGGCCCGCTCGGGGCACGGCAAAAAAAAAACATTGGATAAAAAAGAAAACAATCTGTCGGTCATGGCGGGCCTGGCTTCCGTCCTGTTCTCGATGCTCTGCGGCCTAGTCGGTAAGTTTTATCGTTATTTAGCCTGCTCTTAAAGGCCTTCTTGGAACACACTAGCTCGCGGTAGCGACCGTGTGTATGTGTAGACGTATAGCTATAGGAGAGGCTGGTTTTACGAGGGCGCAGTTTTATCGCGTGTGCAGACTCCGGATCGAGGATTTTGATTGGGGCGATGCGCTGTCTGAGCGCGCGCGCGCTCGGACCGTTTCGCGCCGGGGAATATGATGAGCGAGCTCTCGGGAGCTGCGCGCGCGGATGTATATTGGGCTGTAAAATCGCGAGGGTATACGTTAGGAAAATTAGCGGGAGCCGGAGGAAAAAAGGAGAGCCGGAGCTGTTTACCTTTGATATTGTTTCTGATGGGGGCATGAAAATTCCCCGAGTTTGCGGTACTTTGATTTTATTGGTGGAAGGCTAAGCTGAGTTTTTGTAGTTTCATGGATTTTAATAGTGGATTCTGAAGTTGATGGGAGTAAGCTTGATGCGGGATGCGAGATTGGAGTTACGGCTTGTGAGGAGTATTATTTTTTAGTGTAAAATGGTAAACGCTGGGTGATCTGGTCAGTGTTCATTATTTTATTCTCTGGTATGCCTTTAAGATGTTTAACGGATCCACAAGTCATTGTTTATCAGCATTTTCAATGAATCAGTATTATTTATATCTATAGAGCACATAAATTAATTAAATTATTAATAACGCATCAGATTTGATCGATTATCCATAATTTAATTGATAACGTTACCTCTTAATTACGACGCAGAGCCGCGAGCGTTCGTTAGATGCTAATCGGTCCAATAATAACGGTTCTCGTGCGTCTAGGATGTAGAGCCGCGATCAAAAATGACTTAAGAGGAAAGTTAACAGAAACTCCTCTTTTTTTTTTAAATTCTTTAAAAAATGCAATTAACCTTGTTTTAAAATGCAATAAGACGCCTTAATCTAATTTTAAATGCAAGCCGTTTCGCTCTCAGATCGCATGAAATTTCACGCATTGGTGCTTTGTTGAAAAATCTGTGGTCAGCGCAGTTCGAAAAGGTTTTAGTATCGTATGATGCAATAATTGCCGATATTCGATGACTATTCTTGGATTAATCTCGCACGTCGAAGTTATTATTACTTGTTTATTGATATTTAGCCGAAGAAAGCAACTCGAAAGTCGAGCGTAAACAGAATGTTAATTTCAAAATTATAACGCAACGGAAAGTAGAAAGCAGCCGCTACGGTTAAAACGCTCAAAATAAAAGTAACACGTTCTCGTATACGAAAATGCGCTTTCACGAAAATCACAGCGCGTTAATTCCTCATAAACAAAACGTCCTTTTCCGCGAAACAACCCCATAAACCTCCGAATAACCTTGAAAACATCCTCAGCTACTAAACGTATACCCCATCCACTTGGCGGGAGATTCGAACGCCGGCATCGCGCGCATCGCCCTAAAATACACCTAACGTTTCCTCACGCTTGCCGCACTATGCTCGGAAATTCGCTTTTTCGTACGTAACTCCGGAAAATTATCCGGCGCGCTTTGTAATTTCCGAAGGAGTAGTCCGCGACCCGGATTCCCAAGCGTCGCCTGCCGCTTTCTCACGTGTATAAGGAGGAAAAATGATACGAGCCCGGCTGAACAATGCGCTATGGCTGCCGATGTAATTAGAGGAGAGCGGATATCGAGAAAATGCCGGGGATGTTTGATGTGGAAGCGAGGTGGGAGTGCCGCTGTAGCCTGTATCGGTGATACACTTATGGAGGCGCTGATTTGTTTTGATTGGGAAGAAAGCGTGTGATTATTGGGAGTCGCTTTTTGAATTTTGTTGGGATTCGCGAGTGGGTTAATGACAGGTGCTGATGTTGATGGTGGTTGGGTTGGACTGGAGTGTTGGGAATGTAATAGGTGTTTTTTTCGTGAGATGTGTTTTTTCTGAGACAATGGTTTGATTTTTGTTAGTATAAATATTTAAATGACTATGCATTATATGTTTTATGTTATATTTTTTATGTAGTACCGTGAAATATTTTCCATGCCTTGATTATCATCAAGTCGATTGCAAGTTAAGCTAGCTTGTCTGTTTTAAAACTGACCAAACTGTAAACCTCATATCTAGACTAATTAGTCCGAATGCATAATTTGTCTAAAATACATCTGCATAGAATTTCTTCCAGAGAATTACGCACTTATCTCCTGTACTATACGTATCTTTAACGTTCAGTAACGAGCGGAACGAATCAGATCAATTTTATAATCTCAATCCCCCCTTTTCAATCAATAATACAAAAACAAAAATCATAACAGTTCCTTCAAAAAATCCCAACCAAAATCACACCCGTTCTAAAATTTCACAATCTTCCCCCACTCCTCACAAACATCCATTCATCCATTCTCCCATCAATCACCCATCATCTCCGCGTATCCCAACGAAAAAAAAAAAACCCACGTCTCTCCTGATGCCATTCGCTCGTAATGAAAAAGGCCCGAAGGAAAGCCAGCAGTACAGGATGCGCGGCGAGCCGCTTTAAACGCTCCGCGGACTAACGTAACGAGTGTCGCTCTCTCGGCAGTCCGGAGAAAGCAAAATAAATTTTGCATGACGAGGCGCCTGCAGTTAGACCCAGCGATGACTGCGCGCGAGGTAGGAAAAGCCGGACTGCAGTTTGCAGAGTCCGCCTATGCGGGCTTTAGCTTGGATGGGTGATAAGCGTGCGTTGTTCTATTTTGCCTTTCTTTTTTTTTTTACTAATATGGTTGGTGCAGCTGGGAAAACGGAGGTGTAGATTTTGTAATGCGGATTTGGGTCGGTGAATGGTTGGGTGTGATAAGGGATTTGAGTGATTGATTATTCGGTTTTGAGAGGAAAGGGGGAGGTGCTTGTTTAGGATTTGTTGTAGGTTAGTTCTAAAAGTATTTAGGTTTTGATTACAAAAAATGTTTTTTTTTATAAATTGTTTAGTTGAATATTTTTTTTTGATAAATGCTTATTTGATGAAAATTACTTGTTTCATTGTTCAGCAAATCAATTCACTTAAATATTTTCATATTTATTCATTGAATCACTTTCTCTTGGTTTGAGTAGTCGATCACGGTTTGCTTTTACTTATTATAATAATGCGTAATCATTGAATGGAATGATTACAAGTGCTTATGCAAAACCTTTCGGATCCGTTCAAAGTGAGATATGTGTCATACGCTAGAAATAGATCGAAGTCATTAGAGATTTAAGGCTTGGCTACAACCTTTTTAGTTTCACTAAAAACGTTAGAAACGTCTTTCAGGTTTAGTCAGGTTGGATTATTCACAGTGACATAAAAAATGATTTCATTGAATAAAGTAATTTTGTTTTTATTTTTCAAAATATGATCAATAAAATAGCAGCAATAATTATATAAATACTCAGGGAAAAGCTTTTGACGACTTTAACTAGATACATAAACATTAATTTTTTTAAATTTTCTGTATACAATAAATATTGTATCTACGTTAATGAAATCAAGAATTGCATACTGTGTATATTTTTTAACAATTTTCGGGTAGTTGTCTTAAATTTTGCTGTTCAACTATTTACTTTTTACAATTTTGTTAATTCTTATGTGACTCATTCATTTAAATTCAACTTTAACCAATACCCATGCCATAAACAAACAAGAACCAACCACACTACAACAAAACCAAATATTCAACAACAATAACCCAACCCAAAAATGACAATCCCATCAACAAATTCCAACCCACAAAAAAAAATCCCAGATACAATCCTTACAGCCACTCTCAGAGACAAAAAGCAAGCGTCCATCCCGGATCCCCTTAGCGCGCGTGGGCGAGAAAGTACCGGGCCTAGGAAATCGGCCGATTAGCATCGGCCGAGTGCGTCAATGCCCGAGCGGCGTATACACATCCACGGCTCTCCCGGCGCGTAAATTATACGGGCCTACACCGCGGACACTGCTCCAAAGCGTTCTCGCAGAGGAAACTGGTGCGTTTCGTCACCGAGCCGCGCGCGCGGTACTTTCGCTGCCGCTGAGAAAGTGTCGCACGAAATCGCGGGTATAGAGACGCTTTTCTACTAAAATAACGAGCCAGTGTGCGTGTGCGTCATGAGAGTTGCGACTCTGCGGTTTCGGAACTTTTCATCGATTCTTTTTTTTTTTTTTGTCGGTTAGCGCGTATGTAAAAAGGTTTATGTAAGAGCGGTTTCGAGGCTGGCGAGGTGATTCACTGAACTTTTCGTTGCATGAATGTATACTTCCGTTCGGTTTGCGAAATCTCGCGATCTGCTGAAATTATTTTCGTGAAACTTTGAGAGATGCTGTTGGCTTCATTGATAAGCCGGCTTTGTTCTGCGAGCAAGTCGGTCACAAAGTGACGTAACACTTTTTCTCCGCAGCGAGTTTTATGGCTCAACTGTTTTTGTTTACGGAAAACCCCATATTTCATGAAAAGCTACGGTCTTGATTTATACCATGCCGGATGCTAGCTGCCTGTGGATGTTGACAAGTTGCAGATACAAATTACCGATCTTTCTTGGCATGGCACACTTCCAGGCCGATGAGCGTCGAAATGTATGTTTTCAGAACGCTTCGATGCCGATCGGCTATTGAAATCGGTATTCCGAAATAATTGGACCAATTTCAGGAGTGCATGCGCCGCGTTAGTTTTATCTTCCAAAGTTTTGAACTTTCTATACCGGGAACCGGCGGGTTAGACAGGCGCGAACAATAAAAGAAAGTTTTGAAGTGTATACGGGTGAAAAGTAAACCATTACCCAGAAAACTTTTCAGAAAGATAACTGACAAAGTGCAATGGAAAATGATTCGTTAAATTTACACGCTCTTGATTTGCGGCCGTCTGATTTTTTTTTCTCAATTAATTAGAGGTCGCTTGAATGGAGCATTTGCGTTCAGATATAATGTTTGATTTCTAATGAGCATTTGATAAGTAAATAAAGGATAATTAGGTCGTATACTTTCGATTTTGGCTTGAAAATAGTATTTGCAAAAGTTATGAGCTTTAAATGGTTTTGAGAGTTTATACGTTAACGCGTTGAAAAAGATTTACTAAAAATGTATATATTGTCTAGTGACGGATGGACAGAGTTGCAAATAAGGGAAACAATATTATGTTACGTACTAAATTTTCCTAGTACTAATTTTTTTCTTATTTGCAACTATACGCTCCTGTGTTAGGGAATATAATAGTTTTTAGTAATCAGTTTTCTTTAGTTTTACGTTTTATTCTTCTATATATATACTGCAACATTTCTTTATGTTACAAGTATCGCCGCATCTCAGCGCTTGGGCATTGGCGCTATTTGTGATCAACTATATATACAACATTATCTTTTATTTAATCAAAATAACACAAAATACTATTTTTGTATGTACTACTATAAAATTATAAAATGCAAGAACCTTATTAGACCCCATTACATTATATTGCAACAGAAAGCACTAGACCAATTTTATACTACAACCATCTTGCTATTCCCCCGCCACTCGCAAATTTCCCCGATAAAATTTCTAACCCTGGTCACCAACTGGCGACGCTTTTCCTCAATTTTCTCCAAGAACGCAGAGAAAGCTCCCCACACACACACATTTCTCCTCGTACCCAAATCCAAAGTAAAACCACAACCGATCGCTAAAAAACATCTACTCTTACGCGAGTCACTCTGATGACGCGCTTAAACCGTAACCGACATTTTCACCTCTCCAAGAAATTCGCATCAACCACACACGCACGTACCCATCCTCATCTCTCATCCTGCACTCATAACCTCCGCTTAATCATCCACCTGAACTTTAATTAAACGCCTCACGATCCCATAACGCTCCGCGTTAAACCCCATCACAACCTCTCTCTCTCTCTCATGGCAGCCTGTCATTATCGTCTTAGCGACAATCGGCCGCGGCATTGAATTAGCGAAAAGATCGATGCCCGACCCGAAAAAACATACTCATACACATCCAGAGAGCCCGAGGCCTTATATATAAAACAGCTCGTCGCGCGCGGCACTTGGCGCGAGCGCTGAAAAGAATGAATATTGGGCTGGAATGGAGTCCCGTTAAGTCTGCCGTTACCGCCTCGCGCGCAAGCGTACCGAGGACGACAGACACGCTACGCACACGTGTGTGTCTGTGTGTGTGTGTGTATGTGTCTGGTATACACATACGACGCTCCGGAGGCGGCTGTACACTTGCCCCAGAGCCGCTTGATCTTAGCTCCAGGGCTAGTCGTTCTCCACTTCTTTCTCTTGCCTCGCTCCTTTTACGCGCAAGGTTTAAGGTCTGTCTCCACCGATGAGTTTTTTCGTTTCTTTCGACGCGAAGTTGGTGTTAAGTGTGTAGCGAGAATTTCGTAATTGGAAAGTCGGATGCAAAATGAGGAGTAATTTTCGCGACGAGAGAAAGCACTGATGGATAGACGCAGTGAAAATTCATTAAAAATGTAACAGTAAATTCACACTTCGAATTTCGCCTTGAGAAATCCCCGGCTAAGAAGAGATTCGTATCCCTTTTCCCCTCGGCTCGTTTCCCCGCGGCGTACTTAGCC
Source organism: Eupelmus urozonus (assembly GCA_900480035.1). Taxonomy (NCBI): domain Eukaryota; kingdom Metazoa; phylum Arthropoda; class Insecta; order Hymenoptera; family Eupelmidae; genus Eupelmus; species Eupelmus urozonus. The sequence goes on from UELX01004482.1 coordinate 8,563, forward strand.
GCTCTAGGGCGGGGTAATTACTATTGTCAGGGCTAATTGCGCGAGAGGAGCGGAGCCGTCAAATTGGATGAGATCCCGCTTTCGATTATACGCGGGGATATATAGCTGCCTACATTGTACTGATACACAACCACTCGATGTGCAACGCGAGCTCCCCCCGGTGTTTCTACAATATTGTGACGTCTAATAACTGTTATTTCGAGCCGCTTTTTCATTCGGATGTGTTTATGCCTTTTGAGGATGCCGTGCAGGATTGTGGAAGTTGAGCTCTGGAATTTATTATATCGTTACCGCGAAGTATTTGTATATATATAGTTACTGCGTTGGATTAATTCGTTTTCGAACCGTAATTTTTGAGATTCTCGATTGCTAGTAACAGAAATAACGCTTGGGTTCTCGGTCAGGTGAGAACAATTAATTTGTACTGTCAAATTGTCACTAATTGTATGTAGGCATCTAGTTTTGATGAACAAGCACAATGCGGCCTGAGAGAAACAATCGCCGGTGGTGCCGCAGCGAGTAAAAGTCGTCATTAACTGACAGCTGACTATTTTCTTTTGATATCCTGGCGTGACAATGCTTTCGGGCTGAATTATGATGTATCATTATTTCGAGCACCGTGGCATGGCTGCTCGGTCTGTGTACTTTCAAAATTTTTTCGTTTAAAAGCTCGTTTCTTCTGTTCACGCTGCTGGTGATATCCAAAAAATTGTTGGGTCTTTTACGTTTCTTACGTAATGCGAGATGATAATGACGATTTTAGGTTTGGTGAAATTTATGATGGTTTATGGTTATTTATAAACTTGTTTTGTAAAAGAGTTTTATAATTAATCTTACCGTTATAGTATATAATAAGAAGCATATGAGTAATAAATATAACTGCGTATTCGATTTTATTCGAATCCAAAATGTTTATTCACTGAAGAAATTCAACGCCCAGCTAGCGGAACGTTCATATAGATGTAGAATTTGTTCACACTTTACATGTAAATTGAGTTCCAGTTTCGTTATCTAAGCGAAACAACGCCACAACTTTATTTTCAAATACCCGCGTTTCATTCTATTTTACAGCTCAAACTTCTCAGTAGCTAAGTGCGTTCACCACCGTATTAAGCGCATTTAACACCGTGCAAAATAAACTTTCTATTATACATTATCCCGTATTTTATAAAGTACCGCATAGTACTCTCGTATCTCAACCATCATTCAACAGGTAGTTTAGCCCATGCAAAACCAACGCAACAGGTGTAGCAACTTTTCAAAAGTCCGAATTTTCAATACTCAAAACGGTACTTTAATTCGCATCATCACCTCTTCCATATTTTTCAAATTCTTCCGAGTCAAACACCGCCTCGCAAAACGCATAACTATAACGCAGCGCACTACGCGTAATCACACGTGTACACCTACGGCTTATGGGATTACGGGAGCGATTTTTCCCGGGGCCGAACGGTAACATAAATAATAATGCGCGCGAGCGCGCAATTATCGCCGCTTACAGCGAAATCCTCGTTATCAAGCGGCAGCAGCGCCCCCTGGACCGGCCTAGTATTACCCCCTTAATGCTCCTCTGCGCTCCTCTTTTCCCGCAGCTCGATAACAGGTGTGATCAGCCAGCGATAATCTATCGATGCACGCGAGAAATTCCCTATTCCTAGATATACATACACACATCCTACCGGGTGGGCGCTGCATACCGCGTCTTAATCGCGCTGCCTATGGGCGCGACCAAAAGCGTAAAGACGCGCAGCTTCCGGCAAGGCGAGCTCCGTGGCCCTCACCTTAAGGTAACCGTGCACGGTGCATTCCTCTCGCGCCAGAGTCTGTATACACGAGCGGCGTTCACCTACATTCTCACGGCATCTCTCTCTCTCTCTCTCCCCGGCTGCGCGTAATATCTTCAGTTACCTCATTTGCATTTCATATATACGCGCGATATGCCGTTGTGTTTTTCTCTCTCTCTCCTCGTCGCGAGCGCGCTTCTACTTTCCTTGCCTCCTTCGTCTCCCGTTCCTCGATTAATGGCCTCTCTCTCTCTCTCTCTGGCATAAGGAGCTCGTGCGTTGTAAGTAAAAGCGCGAGCTGCGTGCGCGTAATGGAAAAGCGCGCTTTCTTGCGCTGGTATCATTGATTTTCGAGGGATAATGGCCGCGCGTTCGAGTCTCGCGCGCGGCTGAATGCATTATCGGCTATGGGAGAGAGGCAGATAAAGGCGTTTAGAGAGAGACTAGAGGCCGTTTATGGATACCGATGCGAGAGCGAGCGAGAATGTGTTTACTAACGGTTTGTGCTAATCGCGCGGCTGGAATCGGCATACTGCGCGGCGCATTGGTTGTGTGGGGAATCGAACGGAAATGAGCGAGCTTTTCAGGGGCACGCGCGGGTTATGACGGCCCCGGAGGCTGTGTGGCTTCAAAGTGCCGTGCCGAGAATTCTGGGACGTGACTTCGCGCGGTCGCGCCTCTTATTTTTGTGTTTAGCGCTGGAATTCTGGATTGTTGAAGAGAGTTAGAGAGAAATGCAGGGTGCGCTGGGTTATGAGGAGAATGTAGCGCTGGCGGTGAATGTGTGTAGGTATTTTAGAATGGTCTTTTAGCTTGTTTGGAACAATAATTTTATCTCAAAATAATTAGCTATTAAAACTTCAAATTTTGAAATAGCTTGAAACATCGAAAAAATTTAAAGGCCGCGAGTTCGAATCTTAAAATGAGAATAACGATAGCGATAACTAAAACAAAGAACAACTTAACAAGAGCACACGATACTCAACTTGAACTTCGCGTGCCCCTTAAGCGGTGCCGTTAATATTAAATCCGCGCTGGCACTTCCTTTTTAAAATATTAGCCGCACTCTAATAATAAGTACATGGCTTAACGCACTTTCTCACCTAGCTTGACAGGTGCTACGAGCGCGCGGCGTTAAACAATGCAGCGCTCTTGCTTGCTTTTTAACGCCGTTAGTTTCGCGCAAATTTGAATTTTATTACAGCGCGCGATCTTTCCGCCAGGGATGTTACCTGCCGCGATTAGCTAATTGGCGCGATTTAATTTTTTTTAACGATGTTTGCCTTGGAAAATTAGCGGTTAACGTCTTTGAAAGTTTTGTTAAATTTACAGATGTTTTCGAAAAAATTTCTTTAAAATTGTACCTATAAGAGGTTTTGTTGGCCTTTGTCGTATCGAGTTCACATTTTTATCGAGCTTTCGGAACAGATGCGCCTATTTGAAAAGAATACTTTTTTCCACGCTGTAATTTCGACTCGCGATACAGTAGCCTAGTTTTTATAAGCGTTTCCTCAAATGTATTATAGCCCATTGTGGCCGAGAAGTCTGTCTGCAAGGTTGATTTATGATGCATTATCTTCAAGAAATACTAGCGCTCGAGTCTTTTTTGTGCCTTGGCTTCAGTCATTAAGCTTTCAGCCGTACACGTTCGAGTCCTGATATCCGTCAATGCTGGCCTATTTAATTTTTTACGTTCTATCGAAACTTTTTGAAAAGCACTGATTTAATCTGATACGTTCTGGAATTTACAGTAGGTTGGAATAGACGGAGTCTTTGAATTATTGTATAATACGTGTAATAAACATATGAGAAAATAATTGATTCAGTGGAAGATAGGGTCATCTTACGTTTCGAGTTGGCTCTTGATGTCGTATTCAAACTATCATTTTCAGAGACAAACTTAAAACATAAGATGAGCTTATATACTTCAATTAGTTAATTTATTTTAACATAAGTTTGTAAAACAGAACCTATTTCGGTAAGTTTAATAATTGTTCGCTATAATAGATGTACGTTAGTACATATCAGAAATTATGTAGTGTTGTTATATTTTTGACAAAGATTCTCAAGCTCTCAAAAAATAACAATAAAAAACCGTTCAATCGCACAGAAGAACGTCAATCCATTACCATTTTATAATCGTTTAAAAAACGTTTAACTAAAATCAACGCAACCCCACAAACCATCACACAAACCTCCACGTAACCATCCATCCACATCCACATCAATATCCAAACAAAATCCCACAAACCCCACACTCACGAATTTACCACAATAAAAAAAAAGAAAAAACTGCGCCAGATGCAGGATGCAAACTCGCGCAGTAAGCCGGCGCTGATTCAGCTCGAGCGCGAAGAAAGCGAGCTGTAAGCGCCTCCTCGGCCAAAACGAACCTCGGATTTACCCACTTTCTCCTATCCGCGTGTCACAGGCCTGACGCGCGCTCTGGCCATTGTCCGCGCTTCTTTTGCAAAACACACGCGCACGGCTCTTCGGAGAAATTACGCGCATCGTGAAGGGCTTACGTAAAGCTAATTGCCTGTCTGCGTGAGGGAATTCGTTTGCTTTCGCGCTCTTGGATCCGGTAGGCTTGAGATTTTTTTTTCAGAGAATGTTTTTTTGTAGTTTGCAGACCTTGGTAAATCTGGATTTTTATGAAAGATTTTATAATTTTACAGTGTTGTAATAATGCAAATTTTTTCGACAAAGCTGGATTTTTGTACTCTATGCTTTGTATTAAAGCAAATTATCAAATCGCGTGCAACGCCGGTTGATGAGGACGCGCATTGAAAGACACGAGGTACAATCTAGAGAGTAAAATGATAGTTCTTGAAGAAAGCTAGAAAAACGCGCGAGCTATGAGAAAATCGGATTGAAGCGCGACAAAGCCGTGCAATCGCTTGAAGCGCGCGTAATTGAAAAGACATTACATTTCGTTGTCGGAAGAAACAATGAAATCACGTTCGTTTATTTAAGCTTTTCTACGCGACACGAGCTTAATGAATTGAGATGCGAAAGCAATTTTTGTAAATTGAAATTGCAGGCGCGGGTTAATGAATGTGTGAGAAGTTTTTCAGATTGTTTTTAAGCTTGTTCTCGTTTTATATATAGGAGGTCGTTGATGTTTAATACAAATGAGGAATGAAAGTGTTATATTTATGGTTGGATTAAAGTATTTTTATAGTTTGTACGAATAAACAATAATACTCTAGAAATAAACCATTTTTCCTATAACTAAATTAAGTAAGAATATTTTAAAATTTTACATTCCAACCAAAGTAATATTTAGAGTAAAAATTTTCACGCTTTATAAATTCATAATTAAATTCATAATAAATTTTGCTTTTAGTATAATTCACGGTTTACGATATGCAATAAACCGTCTTTCTGAAAATCAAACGTACCTCATCCACACTCTTCCATCAATTTCAACCTCACCATCGACATCCACACCCACGCAAATTACACAAAATCCATCCCATTAACCACATCCTCCCACACCTCTCCCAACCTCACGCACACAACCATCCTCCTCACCCGTCTATTAACCACCATAATTACATTAACGCCTCGACAACTCGCCTATAAAAAATAAACCTCCATAAAAATAATTAAAAAAAAACCCCACCTCCTACCCAACACCTCGCAGCCCTCATCAAGCCATCCCACCAGTAAAACACATACCCCGCGCGCGTGAACTTGACAAAGCTGTGTGTGTACACGAGGCTAAAATTAATCACGGCGCTGGCTCACCTCCCATGTCATTACCATTCACTCGTCGCGCGCCGCGAGCTCTCGCGTAATCCCGTTAAACGGCGCCGGGGCTTCGTCGGCGGTTGCTGGCCGATTACCCAAATAATGATGATAACAATGATACGGCGCGTGTATGCAGGTGAGCCGGCTCTGCTCGAGAAAATTTAGCCACTTATATGCGCCTGTGTCTACTCCCCCGTACGTGGCGCTCTATTTTGTGTGAGATGTATATCGCGGCCGTTATACGCTTCTGGTTAGGTATATATGAGTACGTTTTAGGCGCGGGGATCGTTGTTGCTTTGTTCGATGTGTGGTGGCTTTTCATGGATTTGATGGATGAGAGATGGGGATGTGTTTTGGTTAGTCGAGGTAATTGGTTAAGTTGATTTTTTGTATTTTCGGGAATTATTGTTTTAGATCGGATGAAGAGAGTTGAAATTTAATAATTAGCTGGTTCAGTTGGGCACTAAATAAGAATATAATTTCGAGATATATGCTCTTTTCTTTTGCTAGATAAAAGGTCATTGTTCGTTTTATTTATAACTACTATAATATAACTGTAAGATCAAAAAAGAAATAAGTTGAATATGGATAAAATAAAAGTATAATTACTTATAGACTTATTAGAAAAGCTTAGAAAGTGTTAATTTGGGTAGCTACAGATATATGTACAGCCACAAAGATATAAAGAACGGAAAGATTCGAGGCCGACAGTTGCGTACGTATACGTAGACTATTTAGAGCGAAAAAAAGGCAACAAGTTGATGGAAAATAATTGGCGCACGCTCCAGCCCGAGGAGTCGAATGATTTATCGGGCTGCAATTGTAAAACGATTCAATTAGAGCTAAAAATAGAAACGGCTCGCTACGCGCGTAATGGATTATATACGGGAAGCCCTCAAAATAAAAGCACGAAGAATTAATTGTATTTGCACGAGCTCGTATTTATCCCGATGCAAAAAACTTTATATATTTGATTTAAAAAAGGCGTTTAAATGTTGCTAAATTGGATTATTGGGGAAATTGGATCGGCGGATGATGAAAGCCTGAGTAAAAGAGGCAGGCAGACGCTGTAAGCGGTAATAGGGCAAATTGCAACCTTCGTGATACGATAGATAATAAAAGCAGCAGATACACATCTGTAACAAGTGTTTCTTGCGATAGGCGCGTTTATACCAGCTGAAGGGAAGACAGATGTTTTCCGATGGAAAAAGTTTAAGCACTATATTTTTTGCCGTGGAGTTTTCTAAACGCATCGAGTATTGAAAAAAGATATTATTTAGGTGATGTTTTTTTTTCGTATCGACTAAGAAAGTCTATTAACGCTTCTTCTTCTGTTTAAAAAGTAATGGCTGTTTGAAAGCTTGTTATTACGGAGGAAATGCGGAGGTGGGCGAAAAGAAAGTCTCTAAAAATTATGGTATATACTTTTCTACATTTTTATAGTTTTAAGAACGATTATAAATACCATTTTAAAATTTAAAGTAAATAATTAAAGTATTTACTATGTGTACGCGCATAACTGTAAAGTTTTAAAGACTTCGTAATCCTGAAGTTAAAGTATTAAATAGTTAAAATTAGGTTATTCTCGCTTAATAAATTTTTACTAAAGCTTATTTTTTTGCTCTTACAGTTTTAAATTCTTTAAGCAGTTTCATGGTTAAAGAATTTAGAGCAACGATATTCAAAATCAGACACTATTCTTTGTTCACCCACTCTTTAATGTATATATTCATTATGATTCACGAATTTTTTAATTTAATTTTTAAACTTGGTTAAGAGTATATTCTTACAAAATTATAAGAAATATTTAAAATATTATTTGTACAAGTTAATGAAATGTATTTAAAGCATAGAATATACTTAGTAAGATGTCGCTATTTTATTTTTCGTTACTTTATAATAACATATTACACGTACATATATACGTTACTTGCTGCATACCTACCTTCTACTTACGTAGTCTCTAATATAACACCACTACCTTATAGAACAGACATTAGATATCCGTATTCCATACGAGAGTAAAGCGCCTATACTCTATTGCAAATCGATGTGCATAGAATCCGATATCCTTCTAAGGCATCCCACCATCCAACTCTACGTGCAGATAATACATATAAGACTGCATTCACTTTTCCTGCGCTTATAAATACGCGTTAAACATGCGCAACAACGCGCAACGGTACCATATAAAAAAAAGCGCTAGGAAAAATGTCAAACTATATACTTTCATGCCTCGCCTGACTCTCAATTATTCCTCCAACCCCAGCATTTCCGAACATTCCTCCAACAATCGCTCAATCGTCCTTACAACATCCAGCAAAGATACATCCTTCAGCGCTCTCCTACAAGTCCAGCAGCGTTCAAAGCCCTAGAGCTCTAGAGGCTCGCAAGTTCAGCAGTTCAACGTAATCCTGCGGTCTCTCCCTCTCTCGCTCGCGTTCAAAAGAATGTCGCCGCCGTCGCGCGGCTCGTTTCTGGTTTACGCTCGGGGAAGACCCGTTCTGCCGGCTCTCTCCCGCTCTTCTAGCCTAGCCGCCATTGCCATTCGAGGCACGATGACCAAAGCCGTTTATATACCTCGAGAGCCGCCCCCCCTTAAAGGTCCCCGAGACGACGTTTTTCCCGAGTCAAGGCTTGGCTACGTCTGTGTGTGCGCTGGGTGGGTATGGTATAGCTTAACGAGAGACTGGAAATTCCGAGGAATCGCGAGGAGCTTTACGGTACAGTGGATAATGCGGAAAATTGCGCGAACACGCAAATTGTGATGGTCGGAGGGGCCTTTTGAGATGGCTTGTTGCGGGGACGGGGAACGAGGTGGATTCGGTTGGGTTCGGGGAGTGGTTTATGAGAGGTGAGCGCGGGATTCCAGAGCGTTTTTAGTTGTGTTTGAGCGAGAGGAAAATGGGCTGCTTTATTTTGAGGTGGATGCTTTGGAGGTTGGTTGATGGTTGGGTGTGGATATGGGGAAAGGGTTTAGGAAAGTGTAATGGCGCAAGTGAAAAGGCTAACTGGAATCTGGCCAGATGTTTTATTTCGTTCGGCACATCTGACCAGATTATGGTTAATTTTCTGCGATGGAAGTTGAGCTTGATGTTTGCGCTTAAGATAGTTGATACTTAAATAAAAGTATGCGTATATGCAATTTATACGATAAGAATAGTAGCATCGTTATATTTGTGTGGCTTCTCGATTTATCTGGTTGATATCATTTTTCATTTTTTCATGAAATGTATACACTTTAATGTTTCAAGATGTGCTGTAGATCGGAAGAAATCTAAGTTAAATTGTAATACTCATTCATTAAAGCTCTAAGTACGAATATGACCATAACCATATACGTTAATCTATGTACTTACTCTTTCCTCTTACTGCAAAGAAGCAAAACGTAAAAATTGTCCTAAAAACTTAAGTGCTAAATCAGGGAAGGACTTAATTCTCTTTTATGGCTTTCATTATTAATTTTATATAAATAATAATAAAAATGTAGATGGTTGATTGAATTTATTGTTCGCTCCAAGGTATAGTTTAAGGAAGAAATAATGACTGTTGATCTCCGCGAACCAAAGC
>UELX01004483.1:0-17651 GCA_900480035.1 Eupelmus urozonus
GGGAATTGTGCATTTTGAGTCGTACACAACTCAATGGTAAATGTAAACAGGGCGGAAATGTGGACTTTTCCGCCCTAAGGCGGAAATATCCACATTTCCACCCTGTTTTATAAAATACGTTCGAAATGCTCAACTTTCTCTGCCAATTTTAGGCATGGAAAAGGGCCTATTTCTTGCGCATGTTGGGAACAAGAATTTTCCAAATTTTAAACTTTTCTCAGCGCTGTATATTTTTCCAATATGCCCTACTTGTATTTATTTGGGAATTATGGACAATCATAACAAATAATAAAAATTATGTTAAAAATTTAAATATTTGAAATTGTAATTAAATAATTTTATCCACTTCAATTCTGTCCGTAACAATAACATTATGTTGAAAACCTGAAATCGGAAGGTGGAATCCTCCGAAACGTTGACAATACATATGTAATATATAAAATTACACTTAACAACATCTTAGTTCGTCAATAGATCGATTTTTTTACGTTTCCAATTACACAAATCCATAACAAATAACTACAATTCATTTTTCAACATAAAATTTTTTGTCAAATACTGGCGAATTGATTGCTTTTTCTAATAACTGAAATTAACTCTGTCCTATTCTATTAACTTCAAAAAAGATTCAAATATGCATATTATGCATATTAAAGCAATAGCTTTATATCCGTATATTAATTAAAAAATTTGTTAGTACATAAAAACTGAGTCGCTCGCAAACCATTTCATTATTGTGACCCTAACTCCGTCACTCAAACAAGCGCATCGTTATTGTCTGAAAGCTTTAGAGCATTTCTCGGCCTCTGTTTCGCCCAACAAACCAAAAACAAACAAACGACGCGCAACAGTCCTAAAAAAACACACTGAGAAAAAAGTTTGGTTTGATTCAACTGCAGCATTCTGTTAAAATACCTTGACTGAGTACTCTACTGATATTCAAAGGTCTAAAAGGAATATTTCTTATTTTTTTATTTTATATTTTTTTCTTACCTTTTTTATGCTTTATTTTGTTTTTTAATATATCTTGAACTGTCGAAGTGTTATATTTTTGAACTACCTATATAAATGTTATTTATTTTAATACTTATTTTTAAATTTTAAATAAACTTATTTTTAAATTTTAAGTAAACTTTCAAACAAATATAGCTTTAAAAAACCGCAAACTCGACAAGTACGCGCCTTGTGGACTACACCTTCGAAACATCTTACTCTAGTCATCCTTATCTGTTATATCAAATTAATATTCAATCTTTTTATCATTGCAGATAATGCATTATATTATTGAGCTGTCTTATTTTCTAATTGAGCTGTCAGTTTTTATTTAAAAACAGTAACTTTAGTTTTCAAATAGCGTTAATTATAAAAGTATATATGTTCAAACAAATTAATTTATTTGTTTAAAAATAATAATTTTTATTACAATAATGTTTACTAATATTAACAAAGCATCCGTTGATTCAATTGCATATTAGATTCATTCACCCATACATAGTTTCAATCGTACCTTTGTTTACATTAAAGTCAAGCTGTGAAGTAAACAATGGTGCTGTTAAACTGCACCCCGATATACTTCCGCCTATTTTAACTGCACGGATTCTTTTGAATCAAGAGCATTCTGTCGAATCAACAACAACAGATCCGTTAAACAAACAAAATTTTTGTCAATAAAAATTGTTTTCATCGCACATTGTCCAAACAAAAACCGAAAGACGCCCATTCCACAAAACACCACGCACTCACCGACTCCAACCTCCCACTCGAAAAAAGTCAAAGTCGAAAACAAATTCGAAACGGTAACTAAAATCGGCAAAGCGCCGCGTATACGTACTCGCCGCGGTCGCAGCCGCGGATAGCCACAAATTCCGCGCGGCACCGGCACTATAAAGCTGCGCAAAAACTGGGAAACCGGCCAAAACAATCGAAATGTACACACGCGCCGCGCTACAGCCTTTCTCTCATTGTTCGAAACTCCCTCCTCTCTCTCGCCCCATACATACATAGATACACGCGCGGGGGCGTAGAGAAGCTACTCAGGCGCAATAGCCATATCTCTCTTTTTCCTCGATTGCATTATTGCCTTTCGTCGCGTCGAGTGAAAATAAAAGTTAGCGCTCGCAAGCTCTACTCTTTCTCTTTGAGTGCGGAGCTTTCTAACGCTGAAATGCGCTGCGAGCGCTGGAGTGCAGGCTGCGGCTCTTTTCCAGCTCTGTGTAGTACACTTTTTCCATCTTCTTTCGTTGATATAACTCACGCTGAAGATAATATCGTAGACGGATTCTCCGAGCTGTTTTCAGGGGGGCTTGGGAAATGGAGCTTTTTGGAGCTTTCGAGAGCTGAGAGTTCGTTCGCGGCTGGATGAGTGTTTGTGTGGCTTTTTTTATGCTTTTCGTTAATGGGGAGAGATATTTAATGGTGATTTCGAGCTTTTATCTCATTAACGGCTTTTATCTCGTTAATAGCCGGAGAGGCGCATTCGTATACAATGTTTACTACGTTTATTGTTATTACTTGCGCGAGGTATATTAAGTTTTCAGTAATTAAAGCCATTATCTTATCGGCTTTCAATAATATTGAAGCTGTTTTAAATATATTCTTATAATTTAATGCAATATTTATATTGATTAATTCCTACAAAAGGCATTCAGTTTGTTATTAAACAAGAGTAGGAATTATTGAGTAATATTCACAAAACAGAAAATTAATAAATTACTTAAAAAGAAATATTATGGTTAAGGTTGATTAAACTGAAAAAGTACATTGGGAGCTTTTTGTGAAAATGTAAATTAAGCGATGTTTATCTAAACTTAATGACGAAAAAACTAATAAAAATATTAATGAATATATCCTATTAATAATTTTGCGTTCATTGACTTCCATTTAAATAAAATCGGATAAACTGATAATATTTATCTCTTCATTATTTATCTCTTTCGTTGTATACTGAAAAAGTGACTAAATTATAGAAGCAATTAAATCCATTAATGCAAATCGTTTTGCGTTTTTGTAATATTCTAATTTAACGGAGTTAATTTATGTGTTGAAATTCTACACACAAATTTGTAAATTTATCTTAAGTCTCATATATTTAATTAAATTTTACGACAGTTGTTAAAAGCATATGCATTGTGTTATTCAATTTATTATTATTCGAAAATATGTATTATTCAAATGCCTTTGTATTAAAATATACCTGCCTGAGATCAATACACAAAGTGTTGTATTCACAGAAGATTCATATTCTATTGTTTTAACTGCCGGTTGATATTAAAAATACACATAAAAATATTTACTAGATAGCAATAGATATATTTAATGAAAGGCTTTATGATAGTGGAATGATTGTATCATAAACTTAAAATTATTATACTTAAAAGTTTTAACTTACAGAAGCTATATCTTAAAAATTAATTTTACATATAGGAAGAAAAAAGTACAGCGTCAAGAAATTAATCTTTTTTTTTTTTGTCACAAAATGTACATTTCCATTCGCTCGCGGCTGACAAAACTGGAGCACTTACTACTCGGAGTAAACCACATGGGTTCCATTTTCCGATGTATATATTCAAATACAAATGCGTTTTACGTACATTGTACTGCGTACGATAAACTACTTTAAGGAAAGTACGTATAGTCGTCGCATCGATACCGCATCGTGCCTTATCCATTCAAAGGCTCTTGCGAATCGAAAAATTGATTTATTTTTAGTGTATTCTGCTTAGAAGCGATAAAAGATATCTCTGGAAAAGTTTTAGGTCGACTTTCGAAAATGTTGTAAAAGTTAGAGTGGCGAGGGCGTTGATAGCCCGCTATCGCTCGAGTAATATACGCGCTCGGCGAGACTCTGATCGTGGATATATATTGAAACCATATTTTTTGCTGTTTTTGTTTACTTCCTCTCAATTTTTCGAAGTGAAAAAAACCACTTTAAATGCAATACCCTCTCAAAGGCATGTTTTTTCTCCACTTTTTTCCTGCGAAGTTCTGTTTTTCTTTTTTAACTGCTAGTTTGGATTACCACTGGAGTTGTCGGCTTTTTTTTTTATAAAATTCGATAAGGATTTCCATTTCAGATAAGTCATTTTTGAAAAATCTATCTTACTAATAAAAAAAGTTTTACAAATCTCTTTGCGTTGATAGCGGCGTGCACGTATTTTTTAAACAAAATTTCAGAATGTTAATAAATTGATATCATACATTTTTGTCATTATTTAACATTATAAAATATTACTAGACTAAGATTTATTTTTAATTGTTTTCAGTACCTAACATTACGATTAAAAGCATAAATCGATTTCTGCTTGAATATTTATCCATAAACAATACTATACATAACAAAAAAAGTTTCGATCGAGCAACACGCCCGCCCAATTTGCAGGTCAGCCTCGATCGAAAGTAGAAGAGACAAAAACCCATCCTGAAAGCACCTCTAAAAGCGGTAAAAACAATTTTGATATGAAATTCCGGAGCAAAAAATAGCGCCATGCAGCCCGGCCTGTATTGCACACTTCAAATCAAAAGGGATTGCCATTTTTTTTTCGCCCCGACCGCAATAATAGAATCAACGAAAAAGCAACCATATTCAATTTCCCGAGCAAAACGCCAGCCTTCCTCCCTCTCTCCCGCCAAAAACGCAACTTTTTCAATATACCCCCATCTATATAGAGAAGCCCGCTCGCCGGGGAATTCGATATTTTTTCGCCGACTCCTCTGCAAGCTCCCGCTCTCTCTCCGACTGACGCAATAATTCCCGCGGCTTTCTCGCAGCCCCGCATACCGATTTCTAATCCAGCGCCGCGAATAAACGCCAGCGCGGCCAAGTTTCAGCCAGTGTGTCAAACTCGCCGCTCGCGCGTTCGGCTCCGATAAATCAATTGCCTTCCTTTATCCGAAAGAGAGGGCCGAAACGTGTACGCACGTCCGTGCGCTCTCTTTGTCCGGCTTGGCGATTCGCGTCACGTGCGCTCGCGCCTCTATGTGTGCGCGCGCGCGCGTGTATATGTTTATACAGCTAGCGGCGCTCCCTTGCATTAAGTTTCGCGCGGCGGCTCTCACTTTCACCCTCGGCGGACGAAATCGAATGAGCCCGCGAACATGTGCGTTTTGCCGATTCGCGCGGCCGCGCTCAGCCAAGTCTCGGGAGAGAGAGAGAGAGAGACGCGCGCGAGCGGCTAAAATTCACGCGTGTGTATCCCAGCCTACGTCACTGCTCGTCTGTGTGTATTGTGGGCGTGAGCCGAGCGCGTGCTGGCAGATGCGTAAGTGATGCGCTAGTTAATATTTATAGCGTGTTTGAATCAATGTGTGTTTGCGGGTGTGTGGGTGTGTGTTAGTGTGCGGACGTGATAGACGTGAGGGTTGTCAGAAAAATCGGAGAGGCTATCGTTCTGGCTTAATAATAAAGTTTTCCCTCGCGCACTCCTTGAATAAGATCAACGAAGATAGGAAAAGGGTGTGGAAAGAGAGAGAGAGAGAAGGTAGAGTGAGAGATAAATGAAAAAGGCCGAAGAACAAAAAATCGCAAAAAAAGAAAGATAGATGCGGATAAGAAAATTCCTGAAAGTTGATGGTATGTTAAACTCATACATTTTCTCGTATAATGCGCGTGGGAGAACACCTTCTGTTTTCGCATTACATGGAAGCTCTAGCTCTTCTTGTTGTTTTATCTCATAATTTTTCATAGAAGGAACTTTCACGTTTGAATGGTAAGAAAATTAAACTGGATGAAGATAAGTAGATATGTGTTTTTTTTTTATATTTCGGATGGTTGTGTTGACATGGATATTTCGACACTCTTTTTGGAAAGTAGAACATTTTCAAATTTTACAAAAAAAATATTTTTTTCGGATGTTTCATAGAAAAGTATTCTTCAAAATTTTCAACAAAAACTATTTCTTTTTCGGAAACCAAAAAAGTATTAGCCTTTTTATAGAAAACCAAAAATGCTAGATTTTAAAAGAGGCCTCTAAAATAAAATTTCAATATTTCGAAAATCAGAACCGGAAAATTCTCCGTGGGTGTTAAATTAATACTAAAACTTTTTGAAATTAAACACAAATATAAATTTAATGAAGAAAAGAATGTTTATAGAGTAAATATTTGATTTCCACAAAGTCATAATGCATATTGTTTAAAAGATTAGAAAATTTTGCTGATAAAAATGTGTATGAATTTAAAAAAAAAGTATTTCAAGTATAAATACTTCATAAATAACAAAAACTTTGTTTGACCATCACAAGTTTTCTTTGTAAGTAAACAATAAATTATAAAAGTTTTAACTTTATACTTGTTTCAATCATTACGCTCTTAATAGTAAGAGAAAGTGTTTCTGAATTTTAGCCGATATTTTTTTTTTACAGGCAATCGCAAAAATCTCGTAAAAAATCGTTCTTTCAGTACTAGTTTTAATTTACTCTTTTTACCGTGAGAGCCGTTTTTTCTTTTATTTTTAACATGAAAACACGAGGAAAGCCGGGTTCAATCCTTCAAAAGGGAAGTTTGTAAAGCTATTGAAGTTATTTAAAGTGTGCAACTCTTTTCACAAAGGATACTAAAGCAAATAAAAATATTTTCTTTGCCGTAAAAATAAGGAGGTATCTCTGCATTCGCACAGAGCAGAATAAACAAGGAATAAGGAAACAATCAACAATTACTTTCGCTTAAATTAATCTTTACTACTGAAAAAGCAGCGATTAATTCAGTTTTATACACAAACTGATTTGCAATTATTTTTAATAGCCAAGCTACTTCAAAACCCTATTGACCTTTATTCTTTTGAATGGCTTAAATCGTGCTTTTGTTTTACAATAATTTTAATGATAATAATGCAGTTCACATTTATCAAAAGTTTATTACATAAATTACCATAGAATAAGACTTGTTAAGCGGCATGGGATTAATCGAGCGAATTGTGAATTGTTATTATTAAATTCTTTATTCTTGTTCTAAAGCTTTTTAAATTCTTTATTTTTACTTCTACGGAATCTACTATAGTACAAAAACTTACTCAAAAGCTCTAGAAGAAGAATAAAGAATTTAATAATAAACGTTTGCAATTTGCTCTATTAGCTCTCTGCTATTTGATTTACGATATTCATTTAGAAAAATTTTATATTGTTAACCTCTAATAATCGAGATACAATGAATCATTGAATACATTAAATTATAATATAGATTTACAATATTATCTTATAAATAGATTTGCCCATTGATAACATAATCACTATCTATAAATTACTGTAATATAATAATGATTTCAATTCATGGATTCATGAATAATTATATTTTTAATAAAGTTCTGTAATAAGATTAGCATTATGCTTTATTATTACTTCTCATTATTCCTTTTAAAGTAAATGAAAACGGACTGAATAATTCTTTATCCTCCTTTGTAGTATAAACCATTCATAAATCTCGCTTTTACAAACACGTTTATAGAAAAAAGTTACTACAAATACGTATAAACAATATTGAAATATTTGAAAATTTACTTTTTATTTTAAGTCCCATCTAAAGTAGTAACACCCGTGTCCGGTCAGCCACGCTCCCCTCAAAATCACCAAAAACCCAGCTCCGTCTCCACCTCTGATTTAATATTTCAACCCACAGCCTACCTCCTTCTCAAAAAATATCTCCCATATCTCTCACGACGCTTCATCTCCTAAACAAGCCCTTGATATACACAGAGGCCGAGCGCAAAACCGCCGTATATCAAAGACAGCTCCCCGCTCGCTGCAAGCCTACATCCTCGCGTTTATATTTATAAAAGTCGCGCAGTATATACACAAGACTACTCCCGCGCTCGCGCGTCGAGAGATATTTCCTCGCGCGGAATGTATAGGGCGCAAGACGAATACCGTACCCCAGCGGAATGCTGATCCCGGGGCGAATTCTGGATCTCGGCCAAGCCGGTTATCTACGAGCGCGAAAGAGAGCGTGGAAGGCTAGTGCCAACCTTGCCTTGCTAACCCCCCCTCCCACCGAGTCGAAGGGAAAATGGCCGTTAGTACGGCTCTGGATAGGGTTAAGCCAACTCTCTCTTCCCCGAGGAGATAATATCGACCCCGAGACTGCCGCCGCCGCTCCGTATCTGTCATTTCGTTCGTTTTCCTTTTTTTTTTCTTCTTGTTACGCAGCCCCGTCCGCCGCGCCCAATCTTCCCTTCTTCATCATCTGCCTCGACTCGCTCGTTCTCGAGCGTCTGTTTTTCTTTTAGCTTCGATTTATACGTAGCGAGGCCGAGATCCGGAGCTTACTCCTTGCTTTTTTTTGGCTCTTTTTTTTTTTAGTGCTTCGTTCCGATACGGCGGAGTATGTTTTTATGTTCTGGTGTTGGGGATTTTTTTTGCCCGAGGAGAGAAGTCGATGGTTGAAAATTTCGAGGAGGAGTGGAGACGCGATCGATTGCATTTTGATAGTGGCTGAGAGGCTTTTTAATGCTGTTTTGATGCAGGCTGACGTGGCTGGGTCTGTTGCGTCGTTGGGAGTGTTTGGATTAATGGACTGGAGTTCCGTTCTTTAAGGGAGCTCGGAATTACGTATAAGTTATTTATAGTTTTGTTGAGATCATTTTTTTAAAAAAGGTAAATTATTAAAATACGTATTCTTTAAAAACAGTAAATCTACGATATTTTCCAAGAATTTTTAAAAATTTCAGAATAGAAAACCCAAGATTCTCAAAACCTCATTTTTCCTCTCTGTCTCACATCAACATAAAACATTTTCCAAAATTGCGTTTAAATCATATTCCCCCCCGAAAAAATGGCCTTTTAACGCAACGGGCATCAAAGTTATTGATTTAAAAACGCTCGTAATAAATTTAAAGCTTAAGCTCAGAAAAGGTAAATACAAACGTATTTGATAAATGAGGATGCCGCGCATATATATCACGCATATCGCGAGCGTACATCTGAATACGCAAGGGGGAACGACTGCGTTACCCAGCCCACGTGCGTGCATGTATTTTACATTTCCCATGCTCTTTGTCAACCTTGACCGCATTTTTCTCAGCTCCCCCCGCTTCCTGACATCGAGATTCCCGCTTATCCCTTTAAACCGATACATTTGCGCCAACTACAGCGCGTGTCTTCCTCAAACTCCCATATACACCGCGTAAATCCCACGCTTACACAAACTGGCCATTTTTAACCCTAATCAAAGCCATCAAACAGCAAAGCCTTGAAAAAGCGCAAATATGACAAACTCGCAAAGCGCCCGATCAAAGTTAGCCCAGTAAATTGCAATTAATTATCAAAGCAGAGCGCGCCAGAGGCTAGAGTGGAGCCCGCCTCAAAGCCAAATCCACGCCCGTGTTCCCCATTGTCACATTGCACATGAATTGCCGGCTCGGCGCCCCGACAATCGCTAAACAACCAGAACCTCGACTATTAATCATCGGGCAAACTTTCGCCCCCGCGGCGTCCTCCACCTTTCGTGATCCTCTTGGTTATCGATTGATTTAACCGCGACTCTACGGTTTCTATTGCGAATTGAAAGTTGATTTCATTAGTGATTCTTTTTTAAGGTTAGCGTCAGAATAACGTCTTTAGTCCCGGAATCTTGCGTTATGATGTGATGTATATAATTCCGGTTAGGGAGGTAGCAGGTTCGTTTAGTTCGGAGCCGCACGCGCCGGATCCGGTTAGCTGTGACGCGCTGGCCGATAATCAGGGCTGTAACTGGATTGCGCCCGCCGGCGACGCGGGTTATTCGATTAGGCGGCGAGGTTGTTGGTTTTTTAATTTTCTAGGGGAGGGATAAAACTGGAGGCTGTTCGCGTGGACGTAGATTTTTTCGAAGGTGACTCGTGGCTGGGTTGCAGAATTAGAAGCTCGAAATTATCGATGATTGTGAAGTTTGTTTAGTGAATAAATGAAAACGTACGCAGGAAAGTTGCAAAAAACATTCTACCAACTAGCATAGTTTTAACACTACACCCCCTAGATTATCCTCAAGCATATAAAAGAACTTCTGCGTCCAAACTCATCAATATTAAATGTCCACGCATTGCGGAAAAGCCTGACCCTCCGCCAACTGAAAAACTTTGCGCGCTTAAAGAAGCGAGCAATCTTGACTTTCCACTAGCGAAACAAAAACGCAGCGCGAGCAGCGGCTCTAAACTCAACGAGGATAATTAAAAATCGCTGCGCGAATAAAAGCGAGAAAGAAGAGCGGGAAAGGGAGAAAAGAAGCCGCGAAAGAAGAAAGCTCGGGAACAGAGCGCTATATAACCAGGCGCAAAAGCGTATACATGAATTAAACATGATAACCCCGAGCTTCAGGCTCGGCGCCTAATTATATGTACCGGGGGCTCATCCCGCGCGGACAATCCCGGGGAAAATAGAGTTTTCACGTGCAGTATGCTCTCTCCGCGGCGGCACATCCTTTACATTTTCATCCCTCGCCGCTATTTCCCAGCCGCTTTTTCATCCCGCTGGCTCCTTTGCCATCTATCTCTTTCATCGGTGATTTTTTTTCGCTTATTTAAATTTACGCGCTTCTCTTATCTCGGCGCGCGCACTCCTCGTTTGGGAGCTCGCGCAGCCATTCCCAGCCAAGCGGCCAAGTTCATCCGGGAAAGCTTTACGTATGTAGGTGCTTGCGCGCGAGAGCTGGTAGGAAAAAGAGAGGAAGGAAGCTGGGGCTTTTTTGCGAGCTCGCGTATTACGCACGTCGCATTAACTCGCCACAAAAACTGTCTGGCTCGTCTGCCAGTGGATGTGCGTGCGGCTGCGGGGATGGTTTAACGGTTGAGGATGGATCGATGAGAGATGCGCTATGTGGTGGGGGGTTTGGATGAGGAATGGATGAATGAGGAGTGCATAGTGTCCCATTTGGAATTAATTTTTGTTTTTGAATAGTGTTAGGTGATGTGTAGTTTTCGTTTGTTAAGCATGTTATGATATTTTTTTATGTTGTTTTGAATATAATGTAGGTTCAAGGGCTTCAAGCGAATTCAGAAAAGTTTTTATGTAATTTAAATAATTCAATAAAGTAATTATTAAATTTTAGCTAAAAGTATTTCTTTGTATTTTAAATAATGTGTAACAGATCTAAAAAAATTTCTGAGTGACATAAAGACAACGTTTTTAAATTTAATGCAATATTTTTAATATATTTTAAAAACTGTAATTTTTTTTAGAAAAAAACGCCCTCGAGTTTGTTCTCTTCATTTTTAGGTGACCTGAATTGGGCGCAGATGGATTCGGTATCTCCGCTAGTTCAGCCATCAGCTTAATGGGTTAATGACATTTTGGCACTGATAATCACTTTTATACACTTTTATATAGCCTTTGATACAACCCGTACAAATGGAAAATTCCGTTTGTTCACGCGTTGAAAATACGCTTTATCTGTAGATGGACGTACAATTATTCGTAAATTGGTCTTTAAATCTGTTAAAAAAGTCATTTATCTAGTTCAGTTGTAAGAGTTTTTTTTTTAATAATGGATACAATAATATTATAACAATATAGTTTTTACCGATGAATTTATTCTTTGATACATTATTTTTTGAAGAATAACAGAGAGTATTTAAAACAAAATTAGCATTTAACAGTTAAAACACTGAACCAAAATTTTCTCAGAGTTAACAAAATTTACATGAAATTTGCCTTTTTCAAAAGAATTACTCATATACATTTAGCAAGAAATAAGTTTCAAAAAACAGTACATACATATTTTATAATGATTCTTCGCGCTGTTTCATATATTAGTATCCATCAATTTCACCAAATAGGTAAAAAAAACATGAAAAAATGAATTAAATTACTTTAATAATCTTTACCACTCCTAGAAAACATAAAAATAAAAACATTCAAGTTTTTGTTGCATTAAAATGTCACATCAGACTTGCAAAGCTATTAATTTGCACGTGACGTTGACACATAATCATATATATGTGGACGACTGGTTCAGAAAAAGTTAATGTACCGGCTATGGCTCTACGTACTGTTATAGAATACCTTCCTAAACCTGATTTAGCTCTAGCTTAATCCTTATCATTTCTTTTATAGCTTTTCCGTGAGATTAAATCTCAATAATCCTTTAAGTAAAAACATCATTAAATAATAATAAAATAAATTTCAAAATAAACTTGTATGAATATTTATTTATGAATATTTATGAATATTATTGCAAGTTTAATACTCTTTATTTAATTAACAAAATTTATTGTTCGTCCACAAAATTATTTTGAAACACGTTTGCACGTGTGGGTCAAAGTCTCATTATAATGTCCTTTTTACCTTAAAAATCCATTTCCACCATACAGTCTGCTGAGCACAACTAAAAAGCGTATTTTTAACTTCACAATAGAACGCAGATCTGACTGACATTCAATTTTCATTTTATTCCATCCAAACTAAATATAGCGCTCTTAAAGCAACATAAAATAAAATTTTCAAGTCAACTCAAAGTAAACAAATTTACGACTCGCAGCTTTATAATTAACAATACCAACAGCGCGGAGCGCTCGTTAAATTTTTCATCCACAGCGCGAACGATAACCCAATTAAATACTCCATACAAAATGTAAACGAGCTCGGCCTTCCGTCTCGTTACACACCATTACAGCTCACCGAAATCCCCAAAACGCGAATTCTTTTTATCTTCCGCCTCTCCAAACACTCCCGTTCCTCTTCCTCTGTCATTACAAAACCCACTCCTCCGCTCTCACTGCGAACGCACCTACCCAATGCAAACATAACCTCCAAAGTCAATGAACAATCGCGCATACTTTAATCAACGTTAAAACACCCACCGGCAAAAACTCGCTCTCCTTAATCGCCGATTTAATCAGCGAGAGAGCGAACCTCTCTGAGGAATCCGGAATTTCAGCATCGGGGCTATGGTTAACATAACGCGCGGTCGCTTTTGCGCGCGAAAATAAGGCAAAGGAGTGACGCGCGGCAGTCACGTAGAGAGCTCCGCGCGCGAGCGCGCTCAAGCCGACGCTTTCTGTCTTTAGCGCATGCACGTACTAAATTGCAGCAGAGGCAGGTGCGAGAATTTTCAGGAAAGCCGAGGCTTTTCAATTTGGCCTCGCCGCGCGTGTGTGTACATAGCGCAAAATGCGCGGCCAGGGAATAAAAGCCTGCGAGTAATTTTAAAGGTATTTTGATCGTAGGGGAGGGAGGGGGTGGTTTTTATTGTTGGTTGTTATTTATTGGTGGGTATTGATTGCAATAATTTATTGTTTGTAATGTTTTATTCGATGCAATTTGTTGTGCGGGGATTGTGGAATTTATTACAGCGCCGAGGCGGACTTGCAAGGAAAAATTTAATATTTTATTCAGTTCGATGATTGATTGCAGGCGTGTTTAATCAGGAACTGGGTTTTGTTTGACAAGAGGAGGGTAATTTTGAAGCTGGTGTTTCGAAAAGCTTGCATTGTAAAATCGATTCTGTTGGATATTTTTTTTATATTTCAATAATACGTAATCAGACGTTGAAAAAAATTACAAAAGGTTTGCAATCAGTATTGAACGAGTTCGCATTCACGAACGTTGGCTCTTGAGTATGCGTGCAGTACGACAACGTGAATACTTGTACTTAAAGAACAAAAGTAGAGATGTAATCTGAGGAATGAAAATTTTCCATTCGAGTATTAAAATTTAAAAGAAAAACTTTCGAAAAAAGTAGCATAGTAATTAACGGAAAATTACGCGTTTGCTGTAAATTGGAATTCTAACTGCAAAATGTTATTATGTATTAATTACAGTTAACGAATGCGCGGTGTAATGTTTTACCAATGTTTACTAATGTCAGAAATTTTCATTAAAATATAATTTATTACTGAGCAACTCGCTTTGAAATTTATTAATAATTAAAACACAAACTTGGAATTAATTTTTAATTGGGTATATCAAACTGTGATTGCAGTATCTTAAATTTTCTCGTTATTATATTATACTAAAATTATTATTCGAACTAATGGTGGAAAAAATTTTAAAGTTTTAAGGTATTTAATTTTTAGAAAGCGTATTTCTAAATTACATTCTAAAAATCTCCTAAGAGGAAAAATATTAAATTTTTATGCAAATTAAAATAAAATTCACTAATCCAATGTAAATTTTCGCAAAATTACCTTACACTTTTGACTACCGACATTTCCATTTTCAAAATTTGTAATTCAACCTCTTTCCTATGCTAATTAAAAAAACCTAGTCCCGCGTTATATTCAAATTTTATCATTCCAAACGATAACTTCTCCCGTGAAACACACGACTAGACGAGCATTCAAAAAGACACGCGGAAACTCAAAATTTTCCAAACAATTTTCTAACGCTACAAAGCTAACTTTGGTTCTCCCTACATAGTCGTCGAAGTGTCGTGAGAAAAAGAAGACGAGAAGCTCTCCAAACCTAAGCAACTGTGCGCTCTGGTAGCTCCGCCTGAAAATTTGTTTATGCAAATTTTAATTGCCGGAGAAGACGTAACTTCTAATTCCCCTGAAATTAATACAAATAGCGTTTGCTTCTCGTGCTCTCTCTTCGAACTCCCTCGGCTGGTAACACTTACTCGATTGCTCACACACACACACGCACACACCGACACACTCATGCATATAGCACACACACGCGCATATATATACAAACGTATACATACCTGTTTCCATATACATCCACAGACCCTCACACATACACACACGCGCGCGCGCGCGTACACACGCACACATACATACACACCGGTACACCCATACAAATACGCATACACGTGCGCATATACATCTACACCCACATACACATGCATACATACGCATACACATTTACTCGCTCGCGCAAAAGGCTTTTCTTGGGGAGGTTCTTAGCGCGGCCTAATATTCGCTCTGTCGGTGTCCTTAATGCGATGCTTTTGTGCTCGGAAAGTGAAAGAAACTGCGCGTAGCTCGGCTTGAATTGAAGTGGAAAGACTGTGGTGGTAGCTAATAGGTGTGTTGGTTTAGCCTTATATCACTGATAATTCATAGTTTCGCGGTGAAATAGGCATGTTTTATAGATTAGCATACTCTAATAAATTATTATTGATATTGAAGGTACTTGACTATTGTGAGAAAAGTTTGAATGATATTAATCGGTTTATTAGTTTTCCCAAGTCGAGTCCCCATTAACAAAGGAAAAACTCTGATATTTTATATTATTTTATCTTTAGTCTAGCAACTTTATTATTATCGTTATTATTACTTATATTACTTTTTTCCACTGCAACACAGAAACGTTATCACGATAAAAAAAACCATCCGAGTTCGTTATGATGAAGCCATAAATGAATTTTTCCCGTTATCTATAACAGACACTACATCTACCAACCAGCCTGCTAACCAAAAGACGCGCCGAATTTCGTTCGATGAATAAATCCAGCCCGCTAAAACACGCCCAGCCTTTCCTATCCCAAAACTCGTTAACGAGCCACAATCAAACACTGTCATACACGGGAATGCTTTTCGCCTTTTTACGCACTGCGCGAAGAAAAATCCGCTTTTTTCTCGATGCTTCATTCCCCATCCAGTTTCCATCCCTGTAGCACGTGTATAATAGATATCCTTTATATGTCCGACCGCAGTTTTATAGACAGAGGACATTTTTTCAGCCGAGCTCTCTCATGCGTCGATGCGCTTTTCTCTTACTTTTTTCCCCGCCCATCCTAAATCAATCTTTCATCCAACCACCCGCTATTTTTCCACTGACCTTAAGCCGTCCGCGGCACGCGCGATTACCAAAATGAAAATTGGCCCTCCCTCGAATCTTCTTATCTGCATCGCTAAACAAATCGTTCGCACTCCCCTCCCATAAATTTTCAATATATCTCTCTCGGCAATCCTCGGCGATTGTTATCGAAATAAATCACGTATCGCGCTAAATCAAGCCCGCTAATTATACGTATTCCCTCCGCGGCGTTCCCTGAATCCTGTAAACTCGCTGTTACGCCCACGCGATAACGCAACAGCTGTCTACCTGACGCCTGTCTTTAATATGCGCGTCATGCAGCCACCTCCCCGTACACATCTCCCTTTTGCACATATGGAGCATTCCGCGATTCCGAATGAGAACGTATATTCTTGCTTTCTTTCTCCGCTGGCTATAGACGCGCGCGGCTGTGCATGTAAATATACAGGCAGCCGCGTAATATCGAAGCCGAATATAGAGAGCGCATGATGCAATCAATAAAGAAGCAGAGGGCCTGGGTACACGCGGGATATAGCCGTGAAAAGTACGCGTGTTTTATTCATGAGGCTCGGCTCGCTTTCTCGGGCTGGTTTCTGGGAAAGTGCTGTATAGAAGAAAAGCGCGCGTTTCGCCGCCTGAGTAAGCAGATGTATAGGCGCGAATAGATTTCTTTTTTGACATCGATGAGAAGTGGATGTTTAGGTGTGGTTGTTGGTGGGAACGTTTTTGGGTGAGAGTTGAGATGATTGGTAGCAGAGATAGGGTTAGCTCCGTGGTTTTACGGGTGATCGGATGGACAATGGGGAATTTGAGACTCGAGGGTAATGGCTGGATTAATATCGGATTACGAGGAGAAGGGAAGGTTTGTTACGGTGGGGGTGTAGGTACCTTTGGTTGGGTGATCTGTTGAGACTTGGCGGTTTTGCCGTTTGGAAATTCGGTATTCGATTGTTAGGTTTGCGGTAAATAAATGACGTTTTTACTTATACTATTTAGAGAAGCGGGTATTTCGCGCCCTAGACTTCTCATGATTTATGCAAAATTATTATTTACTTGATATTATTCTTTTAAATTGATAGATTTTTTAATTGTTTAAAGATTAATCTTTGTTTAAAAATGTTTTATTTAAAACATCCAATTATACAATTCTTTATAAATATAGTTTTTAACGTTAGTATTTTCTTTTTGATGATCACCAACATAAATTACAAGAGAATCCCAAATGCTAGTTTAATAAGAATCTGTCTTCTTTTGAAAGTAAATGAAAATACATTTTCACAATATAAGGTTATACGATTCAAAAACACTGTATTATTAGCCTTATTTCCTGTTAAAATCAAACACTTAAGTAAATTATTGAAGAAATCTATTAATCGTAATTATGTACAATTAGATAAACCTTCTCTCTAAAAGATAAGGAGTAAATCTATGCCCAAATTTACTCTTTATATAATCATCTATCTTACATATTATCTCACATTTATAATCGAACTCCACTAACATAAAAAAAATATATGTTATAAATATGTGATACTTAGACTTTTTATAGAATTATGTAAACAAAGAAATTATAATGATACGAGCTAATGCATCTTACAGATATGTAACTTTTAATTTAAACTTTTGGTTATACTTTATGTTAACAGAGTTTTGTTATATGTAAAATATCAGAGCTGCTAATTTTCAATTTTTTGAGATACATCAATATAGCATATATAGTTTTAGAAAATCATCATTTCTGCTCTCTCATTTAGGTATAACCAAACTCTACTGACAACAAAAAAAGTTGCAATTGTAGTTTCAAAATTGCAGGATTTAAATCGAATAGAATATAATTTTTTCAATTATTAATATAATTATGTGTGCAATAAAATTAAACATGAAATAACTAACCTCAAATATGTAAGTACAGTGTTTCGGTGTATATAGAAGTAGTTTATTTCAAATCCTTTGCTTTTGTAATTCTTCAAAGAAAACGTTGACTGC
>UELX01004484.1:0-17640 GCA_900480035.1 Eupelmus urozonus
CTAGGACGTAAAACAAGAATATTTTCTCTAGAATCAAGTGGATTCCGTTTCCATCAAGATATTTTTTTTCTCAGTGCGCTTCCTCGTTTTTGCGACTTTCGTAATTCGCTGTAATGGCCTTTTTTCCCTGCTCTGCGGTCGCGCTCGTGGGTTTCGATTTTTAATCGAATTATCGGGGTGACGGATTAATTTATGCAACTGGGACGTAATGTTGACGCGGAATATTTGGAATTTTTGCTTCTTTAATAATGCGGTTTATTTTTTGTTTATTTATATTTAATTTTTTTATAATGATCGGTAACGCTATCTCCTTAATTCTGTTTAATTTCTTTTTTAGTTTAAATAGATTTAAACTGGGATTATTATAAAGAAACTTACTTATTCATGTAGTAAGCTTCATTCACTTAGCTCTAACAAAACATACAATTCATATGCACGAAGCATCTCCATCGTGTATACGTGCGCTCTGTGATTTATTAAAATTTAGAATAAACCCTATACGCACATACGCCATAATAAGAAGCGGCAATTAGTTGAAAGAGGTGAACGCAATCTAAAGATCGTCGCTCTTCAAAAAAATACAAAAATAATATACAAAGAGCCACGGTGAAAGCGTCAAAGTAGAAAATTTTGTCTTTTCTCTTTTAAGTCCTCCTTATTGTCATTTTCCGCCAAGATCGTTTACCCAGCACGCGCGACCTGTATTTTTTCCCCTCCCGAGAGGCCATTACGTTTCGAAAAGCCATTATTCCCAATGCAAAGACGTTATGCAGCTCCTTTCGAAATCCAAAGAGATAGCCTTTTGCGTTCGGTCGACGACTCGCTCGATTACGATACGCCAAGCTGCACGTGCGCGCGCTCAGCCAGCCAGTGCGATTACATAGCTTCGGCTAAAGGAGCATCGGGACCGATCGGGGTTAAATGTAAATTATATATACGGGGTACGAAAGCCTGTAATTTGTTGCGTTGGGAGGGATAGAGGAGGGGGAAGTTGAGGTTAGAGAGGGGAAAAAAATGTTGATGTTCGCGAGTCCAAATTGTTGTGGTTAGGGGCTTGTTTGTGTAGGGAGATGAGGCGCGATTGTTCCGGATGAACAATCGCTTAATTTTTGTCGGGTTGGATCGTCGTCACGATTTTACTTTGTATCGGTTGGCTCGTTTTAACGATGTTTATGATGTAAGGGTATGATCAGCTGTGTGTTTATGGTTGGGAATTTTGAATTACACAGTTAGGTTTGTATAGTTGCGTTGTTGGTTTTATCTTGATTTATTCTAGTATCATAGTGCTTATGATTTAAAATATTTTTTTTAAGTAATATTACTTTATCAGTTGAAATTCAATTAATAATCCTGATGGATAATTAGCCACTATTATATTCAGAAAACGCTAAAAAATTTCGTGTTTAGTAAGCAGATTATGTTTTGGGCTTAATGTGCTTAAATTATATCTCAGGTTTTAAATATATTGATTATATATAATATTTATAGAGAAATAACAGAAAAAAATGAAAAGTTCATAATATAATTCTTCTCATAGTATCGATGAGGGACAGACATGTGCGTTTGACTATATTTTTCTGATAGTATTCTAGGAAACTAATTATTTCAATAAACTTTTTACAACTATTTTAAATAAACATTCATAATCAGATCAGTCAAACATCAAATCATTTGGACTAGATTATTTAAGATACTAATTTAAAGTTATAAACCTATTGATTTTTATCATTCGCCATATTTTGGGCTAATTAATTATATTCAATGATATTTATATTATTCAAATTGATTCAAATATATGTAATTACTCCAATCTGCCAAATACACTCAGTATCCACACTGTTATTCATTTAATTGAAATTTCATCAAGATACTCTCTTACATCGTCACACATACAAAATACACGCTTGTAATTACTTATTCAGCAATGTATAATTTAGTAACATCGAGCACATCTAAAAAAACGTATTTTTATCGCGAAACGATAATTATTTCTTCTCTGTAAAATTGTGCCAGTCCGTAGAAAACATTAGGCTCGCATCGGTAACAAATCATAGCAATTATATCGGCTATACAAAGAAGATTCTACGGCCAATGGCGCGAAATGTTAAATACAAGAGCCAGCTCGCGATAAGATCTCGGCACGAACGAAAAGAGAAATCTGCTGGCCGGGGCGTCGAAATAAAAAGGCGGGAAATAACTATGCCCATTTAGTATATCTCGACAAATAATATAAATTGCACGAGCCGAGCGATTCTAATGCTCGATGAGGCTATACATTAAAATATGAAGTTTTGTATGTGTTTTCATACGTGAGTGGCTTGAGTCGAATGAATTGTGTTGGATTTTTTATGTTTTCTGAGAAACTGTTGATATAGAATTGCATTATTAATTTTAAACTTTATAAAATTTATTATTTTGATATTTCTCAAAATTACTATAATGTAAAAATTACGTTATTACTGTTAGTATATAAAATATTGCTTCGAGCAATTAGAACTATTTGTACACTAGCGCTAACGATCCAAACTAACGGAAGGATTTTTCACGTAATTTTTCTTGCTCCAATTCAAGACGCTCATTAATAGTCCAGAAAAAGACTCCTCGTCGTGGGAAAGCCCCGTAACTAATTCAAAAACTCCCTTATCCCACATAATTAACGCAATTAGTCCTCCTAAAACCTTAACCCTGCAAAAAAAATGCCGCGCGGCGCAGACAATCGACAGAGCTCACTAAAAATCGCAGCCTCCTCGCTCGAAATCGCGAAAACAATGCATATACATATAAATCGGCGGGCGAAAATCGTGCTGCATTCCCGAGAAATCGTGGCCTTATATAGCTGCGCTCGGGCGCTCGTCGTTAGCGGCTCTCCTCGTGGATCATGCAAACGACCTCCCGCGCGATGCAGCTCGCTCCTTCTCTCTTGCTCTGCACTTGGCCTACTGTAAGGCGACCGGAAATCGGGTCAGCCGCCGCCGCCGAGGCACAAAAGTGTGCTTCGCGCGAAATGCTACTTTCATTGTCGGCTAGAGTCGTAGTCTACTTGTCCGCCTGGTGAGGAGAGTGACGGACTCGCCGCAGCGGACACGGGGAGAGAGAGAGAGAGAGAGAGAGAGTAAGAGATCGGAGAATCGAGAGGGGAAAGCAAACGGAGGAGGAAAAGGAGAAAAGAGGGTGATGGCTCTTCGATGGATATCGGAGAGTAATCGGATATAGGCTGGATATCGGGCTGTGTCGGTGCGATGTCGGATCGGATTTGCGGGCTTAATTTCAGGCTCATCGACGGACGGTTTGATAAATCTAAGTGTTATAGCTTTGTGTGTCGCGAGAGTCGGATGATCTGTTCCTTTTTGTTTTTCATTATATGGCTTGGCGATGCGAGTCACGTAAATGTAAGCACGTGCACGCTGGCTTTCGCTTTTTCGTTTTGAGTTTGCGGACTCGTGAGATAAGGAGGATGATTTTTGACAAGTTTGAGGCCAGGTATATAAGGCTATAAATCGTTGCTCGTGTGAGAAAGATGTTTGATAGTGGCTGCTTGTGCTTAGGCTCTATTTTACGAGATGAAAATGTATCAGGGATTTTTAGGCATGGTTTTAAGGAATTTTAAAGACTTATAATGGAAGCTGCAATTATGAAGCGAAAATGGTTCGATCTAAATCGGCAATGTAATATAAATTTTAATTTAATAATTGTTAAATTAAAAATGTAAAAAGTAAGAGAAAAAACAAGTTTACTGTTAAACCTTGTTAAAAAATAAGTACATTGCACCCATATTTTACTTTAATCTCTTGCTTCCGTAATATTTTTGCGTAATTCTTATCTACAGTTACGCAAAATGTGAAGAAATTTAAATATTCCATTTTTACACTGCTCTCCTTTCCTTATCTTCGTTATTTATTATTCCTCCACATACGCTACACCTACTTAATAATTTCCGAATAAAAATCCGTATTCATAAAATTATCCATCCCGACCTCAGCAAACCCATTAAACAGCGCAATGTAGAACCGAAACGAGCGGCCGCCTCGCCGGGGTTGTTAACCACGTAGCTCCGATTTTCCGCTCCAATTTAGCCGGACGATAATTCGAGCCGATTGGTAGCCGTCTGACCCCCGCCGCGCGCGAGCTCACCCGTAATGTCGTGATGGGGAATTGGGCTTTCGAGGTCTGGAAATTATACACGCGGCGCTGGTATACACAGCTTCTAGCGGCGCGGCGCAAAAACGTGACGAATACCTTTTTGAAAGCGCACAGGCCGCAGGCACGGATGTAAGCGGGAAGCGGCTGGTTGAACGGACGGGTGAAGGGGTCAAATCAATCGAATCGTGTAATGAGATTGTTGCGAGATTCGCGGAATTGCTGGGTTCGTAATTCGTAGTTTTCGGTGCTGTTTGGAAATCGCAATGAAGTTTTAGGTATATTGGTAAACGGAATCGTTTATTAGTATGCTTTCTTTGTAATGTTTAGGATAAACGTTCCCAATTTATTTGTTATGCTAATGGAGCTGCGTTTGAAGTTCGCCGGTTTCGAAAGTTAAGAGCGCCGTTCGAGAATGGCTATTTTTGATAAAACAAAATCGGTATAATGAAGCGCGCTTAGTTGCGCCATTAGCGTATTTCGCAAGGGAGGAAAAACAAACGTAGAAACTCGCTGCTCGGCCGTTGTGCTTGGTCAAGGTCTGTGAAAAAAGTAAAATTTTCCTGCCATTATCTTAATTTGAGGTAAAACTGTCTTGTCAAAAGTCAACCGACCCGCATCTCCATTATTTCTTTGGGGCCCCGGCGCAGGACGGTTCGCTGCACCTTCACTTTCGGTTTTTAAATTTTATTTTCTGGGAACGTAATTTATGCGTGAGCTCAATCAGTGGACGCGTATGACTGTTGACAAATGACTATTATGTTTATTTTGCGATTTCTTTGAAATTTTTAAAGGGAGAAAATAATTTTTTAATGATATGCAGTGTCTGAGAGTTTGATTATTACCACTGACTTTAACAATGATTCAAATGTATTATTTTTAGAAAACTGTAGTTAAAAATAACTACAGAATGATGATATTTTAATTTATGATAGTTAGGATTTTGTACGTTTAAGAATTAAATAAAAACTTGACATACACATAATACCTTCACTAATACTAATTTAAAAATCTTTAAATATTACGGAATCAACTATATTTTTAAAGCTCTCACAGCTGCTTCCGAATTCCAACTCTTCAATCTGCGGTCTCAAACACAAAAACTCTAACCCAACAAAGTAATCCCACAAAAAATACACCAACCATCACTATCACCTAAGCCTCTCCCCAAAAAACTTGAAATTCCTCCCGCATACCTCTAACAGTACTCCATCATCTAACCGACCTCCGAGCGGGGTTACAAGGCGTCTTTCGGGCGCATCTTAACAAAGTTTACCGTACATCTTACCTCCCGCATGAAAAATTGCCATAAAGAATCTCTCAGCTCTCTCTCTCTCTCCTGCTTGCTCTCTGCACCCAAGGCGCAAGAAGTCCACCTCACGGCTGCTGCACAGCGTGAAAAGGTGCGCTTGAGTGAGAGAGAACCGCGCCCAGAAAAGTACGAGCTACCCTATCTAACGAGCATGACAAAAGGCTCGGGCGAGCGGCTAAGAAAAAGCTCTCTTCAGTGGAGTCCGGGCGAGCGAAAAAAGAGGACGAGAGTGAGAGACGCTCTCTCGTTTGCGCGTTTTCACGCTTTTTAAACGGACCTTCCCCCGCCTGGAGACGTTCGTTCTTTCGGGATCTGTCTTCTTTTTTTTTTTAGTCATTCCGGGCGAGCGCAAGGCGCTAGCTGGAAAAATGAGGATTCCAGCAGCGGCAGACGGTGTCGAATCGCGGAGCGCGCGCGAGCTGTCGCGCAGGATGCCTTCCGGATTTGCGATCGCGCTGCTGGTGCTTCTTGCGCTGGAGGCAGGGGTGAGAGGTGACGAGGATGTGGAGAGCGTTACGACCACGGAGATTGCGAGGATGGACGAGGAGGTGACGGAGAGCGAGCTGATGGAGGGAAATGCTTGGTTGAAGGAGGAGAGGATTATGGATGAGACGAAGAAGGTGCGAGGGAGCGGGATGCTGGAGCAGGATTCGATGGCGGAGGAGAGCGAAGCGACGGGGATGCAGCAGGATGAGGAGAGAGAGGATCAGAGGGCTGAGGCCGATACGCGGTGAGCGAGTTTTGATGTAGTGTAGTGGCTGGTTTGGGGGATTTTTATAGTTTTTGTGAGATTGGAGGGGAGTGTAGAAATTTTAATCTATTATGGGTTAATTCGATTGTTTGTATTAATTAAGTTTAGGAAATCATTAAAATAGGTAGGCGATCGACTGACTTGTCGCCGATAGTTGTCTAACCATATTCGACTTTTTCTACTTTATGTATAGATTAAGGGTTTTTTATGAACTCAATTTTTTTTACATGAATCGCATTTTTATACACACATTTCCACGTCTGTGTATTTAGATATGTGATAAAAGGTATCAAAAAGTTTAAATTGAAATTAATTACTTTTATTTTTTTACCATAATCAGATTAATAGAGAATCTTAAAACTTGAGCTTAAGAGGCTGTCGGAGCCATATTATACATACTTTATTCTTGATGACATTAAACTAATTGTGTACTTTTTATTATTCAATGATTTGAGCACCCTAGTTACTACCTTAAAATAGCCAACGAATTCATCAGATTTGTTGTAAAAATAATATACGAGTCAAAAACTTAAAAAGACTTAGCACAATAGCCGTAATTATAAGAAAAAAAATAGACTTGTCAAAGTTACTAACTTGTGGGTGAGAGATAAATAATCGTATAAAAAATCTAGAAATATAGAAATGATCCATGTACCGTATGGCTCCGACAGCTCTTTAAAACTACCGAGCGATAAAGTCGCTTCAACTTAATTATTCGAAATATTTTTTTCTACTATGAGATTAGGATTTTTTTGATAACGATTAGAAAAAATTTTTTAAGAAATAAGAAATATATATGAAAATTTTCATTTTGGTAGGTTTCTTTTTTTAATTTTTTTATTGAACATTACAGTAATTTAATTTTTTTTATTACCTTTGAATAGTAAAATTAGAATAGTGATGAAAGTTTAAATTACATTCATTGTACGCAAATATGATGAGGCAACAAAAAACAAAACAATAAGCTATTATATTTTATGTGTATTTAAGACCAGTAGCAAAAATACTCGATGCTCTAAATAATAAGTGTTAAGAATCATTAAAAAGACGGTAAAAAAATACTTTAACTTTTCAACTTCTAATTTATTTAATTTGATCAAGTCTTGGATATTTCTGTATAAATTATTAAGAAGTTTATAATAAAAAACAATATAGCTATTATATGAGGGAACTCGTACAACCTTATTACTATATGAATCAACAACTAAAACAATTTTTCATCGCATCTCTTAAACTTTTCCTCTCTATCTCCAATTCTCTCTAACTTGCCAACAAACCATGATCCCATCAATCTACCTCTAAAACAATTTGCATCTCCTCGCAAAACCAGCAACAGCAGAGCAGAGCAGCGAAGAAACGCGACCCGCGCTATGGCCAATCGCACAGAAAGCGGCGGTTTCATGCCTAGTTTCCATCTCGGGCCGATCGGTGTTTTCCCGACCATTCAGCTGCCAATCAATCAACAAGAGCAGCAACCGCAGACCACGACGACTCCTACAACGACGACGACGACCACAACAACACGAGCGCCAAATGCAGCAGGCGAGCCTCAGCCTGCGGGCACCGGCGAACGCTCCAACTCGCCTTTCAACAGCCTGCGCGCTATCAAGGTAAGGATTTAGCGCGCTACGATTTTTCTTGGGTGAATACCGAGCTCGCTGTCTACTTTATCGACATTAAAAAGTGTTTTTATTATTTTACGCGTTTAAAATTCTTTTAATTGTTTTGTTAATTTATTTTAATGAGTGATGGAGAATAGCATCAGTAGTTTTATCCGTAGTTTCTTTAAATCGTTTACGTAAATAAACAATTCTAATAATCTAAAAAACGTATTAATTCCCACCTCCTTCCCGTCCCTTAAGTTCGGTAGCGATCGAGACGATCAAGCCCCTCGGCAGACCCTCCAGAAGCCCCTACCGCCCTTCCGACCCTCGGATAAGGACGAGAACTACGTAAAATTCGAGGACGACTTCAAAGGCGGAGGGGCCAATCGGCACTATCACAACGAGGGCGTGAACTGTCACAAGTCCGAAAGCTCGACGAATCAACGTCACGGCGAGCCAGGCGTGCATCAGGTGGCTTACCCCGAGGCGCAACAGGTGGTTACGTTCCAGGACGAAAACTACGACAATGGACTGCAGCAGCAGTACGTGGCGTATGAGACCAAGCCGTCCAAGTTTCATCAGGACGCGAATGGATTTATAGTGCCTTATCAGCAGAGTTTAGTTGCGGTACGTTAATTTTTTAGCATGTTGGATAAGAGATTGACATTTTTTGTTATATAAGGGGGAATTAGAGTTTAAAGACTACGCATGAAAGAATTTTAATTTTTTTTTTAATTTTGTTTTTCTCTGAAAAAATTGTAACAATTTCCTCAAAAACAAATTTTCTCAAAAACATGTTATAAACATGTTGTGACATATTTTGAATCAAGATATACTATTTTTAAAAAACATCTGCATAGATGTATGTGTGTGTGTGTGTGTGTATGTGTCTGAGTTAGTGTGAGTATGCGAGTGTACAAGTAGCATACACAAATGTATAATTGCGCGAAGGTGAATGTATACATCTGCGCCTTTAAAAGGCTTCAGCAATTATAATATATAAAAACTAATGCCTATTGTTTGTTTGTTATTAAACTCGACGGTTTCAAAATAATTTTTATGAATTTTCAATTAATTTATTTATTTGTTCTATAACTGTAGTAGTTATTCCCTCAGTATTCACAATTTGTATGATTTATTTCCATTTTTGACATTTTGTAACTTAGACATTACTTTATGCAGTGTTGAGCACTAAATTTCTAGCATAAAGGCTTCAATCAAAGTTAACATTATATTATATTTATAGTAAAATAAGTGATGTTGCTTACATATTTAATGTTTTTATTATATTAATTTTTAAAAACTTTGTTATTTTATAAAATACTAATTATGGGATATATAAAAGTAAATCCAATTTGTTTAAATTTCTGATTTTTAATAATTAAAAAACCATAAATTAGTTCAAAAAATCATAATGGAATTATTTCAATTCGTAGAATTGCAATAACATTAAAATCAACAATTTTACCGTAAACACTGTTTTTTAAAATTAAAAAATGAAAGGCCTTGAAAATAATATTTGACCTAAGTAAAATCCACAAGACTAGCCACAATCACAACAATTGAACCAAATGTCCACTACCGAAATCAAACTCGTCCTTCCAGTCCGAAAACCACTATCAGCCCTACCATCAGCAAGCCAGCAACCAGCATCACGAAGCCTTCCACGACGATAAACTGCTAAAACCAGAGACGGTGATCAACGTCCATCCGATCTCCTATCAAGCCGCGACCTTTGACGGCCTCAACAAGCCCAAGACCTTCGTCTACGTGACCACCCACGAGACCACGCGGACCAGAAAGTTCCCGCATTACTACCAGCCGCAAATCTACGATCACACGGAGCCGCCGCAGCTCGCTCTGCCCGAGCACGAGGAACCTTATCAGTATCCGCTTTTGTACGAGCATCAGAAAAGGTAAGATTTTTCGTTTTTCATCTGATAAGCTTTGATTTTTCGATCGAGGTGGAATACGTGCTTTCTGTATTCAGTGATTGTCTTTTTATGAATTTTTAAAAAAAGTAAAATAAAAATTTATTGATTTTTGAAAAAAGAGTTATTGACACTGCTGATTTAAAAAGTTGATGCCCTCTCATTCGCAGATTCAAGTCGATAAGAAAAACAAAGTATTTCGTCTCGAAGCTATTAATTATCATTCATTCGCAAAATTAAATCCTCCTGTCAAATTTCTCGAATTAATCGAATCGTAATTGCAGCATTTCACCGTGGAAAAAAATACTCCACATAATCGGGGCGTTCCTGCCCTTAGGTCTGCTTTTCGCTCTGCTATCACCGAGGGTCATCACCGCTAACCAGAACACGTACGTATAAACGACGAGTATTTTTATTTTCTTTTGTTATATCGCGAGTATCCATCCGCTCGCGCGTGAAAGTAATAAATTTCATATTTTTGCGCGGATTTCGAAAATCGCGCCTCTTGGGCGTGGATAGAAAAAGACGAATTTTTAATTTCGAGGAATTTTACTGCCAGTTGGTAAAATAGGTTTCCGGACTTTCATATCCACTGGAGAGGATGTGAAAGTGCTGTTGCACTGATTAAGCCGCGTTAAGCGCTAAGTTTATCCTTATCTTACTCTAAAGAAATATTTTATGTCTCTTATTTTATTATCTCTTAATAGTTTTTTTGCTAATTCATAAATTTAACATCTTTTGAAATTTGTTTAGGTCATACATAATTTACATCATAACGAAAATATAAACTTTATACGAGATTTTTTTTATAAGATTTATTGCAGCTATTTTTAATAAATCATTATAAACATAATTCTAAGAGTATTAGAATTTTCTTATGAAAAACAAAAGCAGTTACTACCAACACTACATCTTCTAATCTCCGCACCAATCCCAATCCTCATCCAAACCCATCCACCTCCCACGAAAAAAATAATCGAAAGTACAAACACACACATCCTCCGAAAATCCGCACCCACGCCTCTAAAAACAAGAGTACTTCCGTCGCGCGGCCGGCCTCACAATACAACAATGAAAGAAAGCGAACGCTAAAACGTGTGTGTCCGCAGCGAGCCGAACATCGTCCTTTCGAAATTGCGGGTGAACGACCTGCCGGCCGAGCACAAGCGGCCCATCGGCGCACTTGACATCGACGACGGACAGCCGTGCAGCGAGGAGCGCTCGATCTGCAGGCTCCTGGCTGCCGGCGACCCGGCCAGCTCCGCCTTTCTCAGCCAGCTGCTTCTGCATATTACCGAGAGGTAAGTATGTAGGATTTTTTCGGTGAGGTTGGGGTTTTTTTGGTTTTGGGGAAAGGGCGTGGATCGGTGAGCTGGAGAAATGGGAAGAGAATGGAGCGGTTTGGAAGGGTTTATGGTTATTGCTGGATTGCTGGCCCTTTCGCGGGTTCTTGGAAGAAAGTCATTTGTTGAGTCATTTTGGTATGCGCTGCTGTTATACGTAGCAATAATTTCGTCATCTTTGTTGAGAGTAATGACTGTATTAACGGTGGAGATGCAAAATTTAAAGTTGGGTTTTATACATTTACAAAATTTAAAAGGTTCTTTAAAGCAATCTTGTGTCGGACGTTCCACAGATTTTATTACTATAAATTTTTATTGAAAGGGGAGTATTAAGCCCCGATAATTATTTTATGGCAGTTTAATTAATAAATTGGCCACTAAAAGCGCATAATTATAATTTGTCACGATTTCGAAAATTTCGTTTCTCCTGCTTGCCGCACGCCGCCGCAAAAGTACACATTTTTACCTGCGCAAATTGTGCAAACTTAATTTTTCAAATAGTCGCTAGGTGCGCGCGCATCGTCGAAAATTCGTTAGGCTCGTTAAAACATAATGATTCGCATTTTCCAGGACGCCCGAGTCGGCCGTGAGAAAGAAAGAGTTGGACAGGATTTTCGAGGCGGCGAAACTGGGAAATTGTGACATATTGACGTGCAACTTTTATGACGGCACTTAGTCTACTGGAGAGAAAAAAAAAGTAGAGCACTTTTCTCGTTTGTAAAATTGTTGCGCGCGCAAGAGTAATTGATTTAATGCAAAGTGCAATTTGAGAGTCGCCGAGAGCCAAGCAAAGAGCTCATTCGCGGCGTTATCATTATTTTATTCTTCTTAATTACAAATTGTAAAGAGAAGCGCGTGCTTTAATTGTAGTGCGATTTTGTTGCAAACTTTTACATTTGAAATTATGTACTTTAATAAATAACGTTGATTTGGAATTTAATAACAGATAAGGATAAGTTGACTCTGTTGTTGGCTGTTTAATTAAAAATAAAAAACTAGTTCGTGGAGGCTTTTTTTATCGTAATTATTGTAATACATAATTTAATTGGATTATTTAAAATTTTTAATATCAGTACCTTTATTATTTATATTATTTACTTTATTAATAAATGGAATTGTAATTGGAAAATTTATATTTTCTATTTTCATTCAGACTAGAACTAAAAT
Organism: Eupelmus urozonus; assembly: GCA_900480035.1. Classification (NCBI taxonomy): domain Eukaryota; kingdom Metazoa; phylum Arthropoda; class Insecta; order Hymenoptera; family Eupelmidae; genus Eupelmus; species Eupelmus urozonus. Next base: position 12,246 of record UELX01004484.1, read on the forward strand.
GTTCAAATAGTCGTGCTCGTACAATTTACAGATCTCTATACTTAATTGCGTTCATATGTAAGCGTTTAGTTTAAAATAAAAAAACATATCTTATAATTTCTTATACATAATGTAGATATAAACATAGATAAATAATATTGTAGTAATATGTAACTTCATAGATTGTAATATTATAATATAAATTATAATATTGCTGATAATGTTATATACTTTATTTATTTTACAGAATAATAAAAGATTAACCCTTTCCATCCTTTCTTCGAAAACAATCATAAAAACAAAACTTTTCCAAATGAACCTTCAATTACTTGTGCTCATCCTCTTGTGTAACCTTACAACCTTTAAAATATTAGATCCCGCACATAAAAATGTAAAAATCGTGGATGCACAATAATTAGTTTACGCAATACCTTTTCAGCATTAAAACCACCTTTAATTACCAATTTCAAGCAACAATGCGTTTTCTCCTATTTTACGAAGCAATAAATTTTCAATTACGGTCCACGCACGACCAGCTCTAGTACTTTTAGTACTCGCGGTATTTACTATATAATTATAACCATAAATATTATTTTCAGTTCAACCCTAACGCACCTGCAACTCATTTAAACGCCAAAAGCCACCTCACCACTCCACCTCAAAGCAAATTTCATCACCGTACCAAATCCGCCCGATAGTGCCGTAAGAGCGTACTGCAATTTTTTTCATCCCATCCCACATCCTCAATCAAATCAATGACTAAAGCCCCCCAATGACTACGTGAAATAGCCTGACCCTTCCGCCAAACGAACAGGCCATTGAAAGGAACCGGGCAGAGAGCAAGTCGGCCGGGAGTGATTCATTAGAAAACACTTTCACGAGCGATCGAGCCTCGCGCATTACATTAAAGACGCTCAAGGAGAGAGATAGAGAGAGAGAGACAGAGAGACAGAGAGAGCGAGAGAGAGAGAGAGCGAGAGAGAGAGAGAGAGAGAGAAAGAGAGAGAGAGAAAGAGAGAGAGAGAGAGAGAGAGAGATAAGCGTGAGAAGCGCACGCGGGGCGCGTTTTCGTCGCACGGGCTCTGAATAATATTCGCGTGTTCATTGACACGAGTGAAAGTAGTGGCCGGCGCGCGGCTGCTCTTTCTCTTTCTCTCGCTTGCGCGTGTGTAGTCGGCTGCCGGCGCCGAAGAAGGAGAGCGTTTATGTGGGTCAGTTGGCTCGAGTCGAGAGCGCGCGGTTAGAAAAGAGATACGGTGGAAGCCGTGAGAGGAGCTGAGGTTGAATCTCTCGGTGGGGTCTGTTTTTTTTTACCTTTTTTGTGAGTGCTGATTGTAATGGGTTATTGCTGGAAGATTCAGGAATGATGAGGTTGTGGGGGTTCCGGGGAAGATTGAGATGATGTAGGGGGATGGATGAGGATGGGTTTGGAGGTTTTAGATAGGCGTTTTTCGTTCGGTGATCTGATTGTGATGATCGAAGTTTAGTGATGTTGAAGTAAGATGAATAGTTTCAAAAAATAGGCTATTATTGTTATTTTGTGGTAGCTACCTTGTCGGATAATTTAATGGAATTACTTTTAATAAACTTTGCCTGTTAAAATATTTTAGCACGAGTTTCACTTTAAAATTAGTCACAGGCTTTGACGTACATTTAATGGATGAACTATAAATAGGTACAAAATGTTAAGAATTTATTCACCATTATGTTTTTTTATTATTTTTTATCTTTTAAGAATTTAAAAGCATTTTGTTTATTACGTTAATTTTAAACATACAACGCTAATAAATTAGATTAGAATAAGTGATTATCTTTTATTATAAAATTTATTAGCATTATAGAAACTTGCTTTTCTTCTTCAACTTTTGCTGTAAAATCACTAAACCTGCGTTTAGTAATTACATCTTTCCATTCATCAGGCCACAGTATTAAATAACAGAGAAAAATCCATTAGAAAGATAAAAGGGTCAAGCAAATTTTACTGCTCGTTACATACGGAGAAACTCTGAATATTATTGGAATTTTTGAAATTCCAAACTGCAAGGTATGTTATCCCGCACAATGCAGGAAAGATTTTAACACATTTCAACTTTCTAAAAGGTACTTTTGAAGATTATGTTAAGGAGGCTTTCATTTGCAAAAATGCTTAATTCTAAAGTATAAGATTTCATGCGTCGGCTGCAGGCGTAATTCCACAAATAATTTCGAGAGATTGAATCGAATCTCGATTTGCTTCTGACCTACATAGCTTTGCTTATAAAAGTTTACAATAATTTGAAAAAAAATTTTACGAATAATATTTTGATAAAATTATTACAATTCTAATCTCGATTTTGAAGAACAAAATCTGTCTCTAGTTAAAACAAATTATGATAATGTTTTTACAGAACACAAACTAAAGCACGATTAAACTCACATTCAATTGAATTTGTAATCAAAAGCCTCAACCCAAAAAACCTATCCCACTTCCACAAAACCCTCCATCGATCTAATCAATACCTCATCACCTAGCCTCGTCCGCCCAGCCTAAAATCGATTTCCCTTCTCCCAAACCACATCCTAAGCAATCCAACTATATACACCATTCGAATCCAAAACTACACATCCAAACAATCCGTCCCATATACATTACACGCCCCGACAATCCAGGTACGCGCGCACTTACATTCTTCCACGCATCGCTCGCGCGTCTTTACGCAACAGCTCTAGCAGCTCTTTCACCTCGCTCGCGAGAATGACAATTTTTTACCGTTTCCTCTTCCTCCACCTCCTCTTCGTTAATCTTGCCCATTCATCGGGCCGCCGGCTCGTTTCGTAATTGAGATTTATATGTGTGTCGACGGGCGGAGTGCTTGTATATATGTACGATTTTGATTGATTCTTCGGGCTGGTCAATTGTTTCACCGGCCGATCGATGGATGAATGGCGAGCACTGTGCGTTGCGCGCTTTTTTTAAAGTAGGTATGTAGGGTTGTGGGTGTAGCTGCGGGAATTGGAGGAATTATGGTTAGGCGAGATTGGTATCTTAGCTGGGATCGCGCGCATCGTTTTGTTCACTGGTGCGAAATATTGTAGTCTAGTTTTTAATTCAATATTATAGGATTACGGTGTTAATGTTTGTTATTAGAGTGTGAAACCCGGTAATGCAGAAATAACCGGTAGATTAAATATTTATTTACAGAGTAATTTAGATTTACGGCGAGTTAAAAGAATCTTTTTAGAAGAAAAGAAATGTATCGTTTTTTTTCTGTTCTGACTAGTTAATTGCCTTATATATGACTCTGTATGATACGATAGGTTTGATGATTTAATTACACGGTTCATGCTACGTTACTGAACGTTTAGAGAGGAAGATGTTAGATCTGATTAGTTACAACGAAAAGTCATGCCTTTAGATCGAATGGCATGTATAAAATATTATTCGGTACTTATTCATTACATGCAGTAATTGATTTGTTTTTAATAGACCAAAACTCAACAGAGAAAGATTGTTTCAAGCCTAATCAATTATAAAACAATAAATAACACCACATTAAAAAAAATCAAAAGAAATGCCCTACATTCCCAACTCAACATTGAAAAAAAAAAAACATCAATACCCAGCAACAATTTTCTCACGCCCCAACCATACCCACACCGCGCTCCAAGCGCCAATCACGGAATCACGGAAGGAAAACCGCGAAACGGACACACACGAGCAAAACCAGCGGCGTGCAGTTTCCGTTTCGCTTTATCGCGAACGCGCGCGGCTCTATCGGCGCGGCCTCTCGCACATCTCTGACCCCGCTGCTCCGCGATGCATTGGAAAGTAAGTATCTCTCTGAAAAGTGGGCCTCCGGCTGCAGCTCTAGCCTCGCGCGGCGATATTTATTAAGTGCCATTGCCGATATATCGCGCCGATTTCTCGACGGAAAAGTCCTTTCTCCGTAAACGGACGCCGATATCGCCGGCTCTATTGTCGAGCTGTGGGAATTTCGTTTATTAGGGTCTTGTAGGGCTCGAGTTGCGCTGGTTGGGGATTCGTGAAAGTGAGTGGATGGACGAGACGGCCTTTGTTGGCTGATGGAGATGGCTGATGATTTTGAGCTGGATTGTGTGGCTTTGTTTTAAGTGGGTTAAGTTTAGGAGGTTCAAGAGCAAGGTTTTAGTGGGATGTGGATGAAAGGTATTGTTACGGCGCGCGAGAGGTTGGTTATGAAGCGAGCTGTTTTTTGGATTGGTGTGGATGTGGGTCGAGCTTAGGGGATTCAGGATGGAAGTTTCGGAAGAGATTTTCGGAAAAAGCTTTCGTTTTTACCGGATTTGGTTTAATGTTCGTTTCGATGGGTAATCGGTACGGGTTTGGAGTCTGGTTTTTCGAAATGTGAAACCAGATTGAAAAGTTGCAGCTCGTGTACTCTTAATTTTTAGCAAGTTCTTTTCGAAATTCAAAATTCTGTATTATCGGTCGTAAAGCGTATTGAAATCGAAAATCTTATAATATAGGTCTCATATAATTCTTTAATAAAACAGTTTTTTAATGGAAATGTCGAGGATAATTCTTTGTAATATAGTGATTCAGACAGTTTACATTAGAAATGCCAAGGTTTGTAAGATTAGATTAGCATGACTGTCATATAAATTACCAGTGATTTATATGACGGTCGTGATAATTAAATTTAACCCTTAACCCTTTGATTCCTACTGTAATACATGAATAACATGAAAATTCCAGATGTGGATGTTCGGGTCATAGACATTTGCCCCAGCGGTCAAATGCTCCACCAATCAGGAAGCTCCGATTTCGAGAGGCCCCACCAATCACAGAAGAGGACAACTGAACATCGATGACATTTTAAGTATTTACTTATGCAATAGCTTAAGTAATTGCTTAAGTAATTGCTTAAGTAAGGTCTCAAAAATTGTTTAAACAATTGCTTAAGTAATTACTTAAGTAATTGCTTAAGAAATACTTCAGTCAATTGCCTAAGTAATAGCTTAAGTAATTACTTAAGTAATTACTTAAGACGGGTTTCAAATTTGCTTAAGCCATTACTTAAGTAATTACTTAAGTAATTACTTAAGTAATTACTTAAGAAAATTTTTACAGACAAATTATTTGGTAATATTTATACTCTGCTACTCCGCAATTTTTATTGGATTCAAAGATTATTCATGTCGAATTATTTTTTATGTTCATAGAAATTAAGTTATTATTTTTTTAAATATTAAAAAGTATTTGTAAGTCTATCAATATCAACGTTTTATAAGAAAAGGCTTTCATCCATGAAAGATAAAGATTAACGGGATTCAAAGAATCGCTGCAGAACTCGTGTAAGAAATTAACATCTTATTTGTATCTAACTAGATTATAAAACTAGTAAAGGTAGCAATATTTTATAATATTAAATTTAATTAGTAATATCATGTCCAGATA
>UELX01004485.1:0-17639 GCA_900480035.1 Eupelmus urozonus
CACCTCGAGAGTAAAGTCATTTATTCCCTCGGGTAATTACTGCCCTCGCTACGCTCGGGCAGCAAACCACCCTCGGGTATAATTTGCGACTTTACTCCCTTGGTGCATAATGTACTATTTAATAACCATAATTTGCATTAACAGGAGCAGTAATTTAATTTAATTAATAGATAATTATTTTATATTTATTACTTTGGTTTCAAATACTGAGAAGTGCATGATGATTATTTATTACAGTTTTTGCCATATTCTGGATTCTCAGAAACTCTTACAAGCATAATTACAAAAAATAAAAAAGTAGATAAAAACTTAAAAAAAAAAAAACTTTCATCGAAAATGATCTAAAAACTTTCAAAAAATCAAATTTACGACCAAAAAATCTTTACAACTCATAAAATAACCTGAAAAAAAAGAAAAAATGCATCCCTTAACCAGCCCTTCCTCAACAAATCCTGCTCCCCCGGAATATCCCGAAAATCATAAAACTGCAAACTCCCTCTGCGAAAATGAAAGCGGGCCCCGGGAAAAGATAAAAGCTTCTCCTTCGCGCCGGCCGGCAGAGGCAGGCCAAAACTCTCTCTCTCTCTGTCTCTTCTCTTGCTTTGCATATTACGATAATCCAGGCACGGCGCACTCGGACCGAGATATCCTCTGGATGGTCCACTTCCTGCTGCCGTCTACGAGCGCTTGCCAAGTTTACGCTGCGGGCTACGGTAAAACTGCGAGCTCGCTGCGGGATCGATAAACGAAGCGCGCTCATGGAATAATAGGGCGGCATAAAACTTTCGTAATAAGAGCGGAGCGGGCATTAGCCGGATTAGCCGTTAGCGCGTCGTCCGGTCGATTTGGAAATTTTCGAAATGGCGCGAGTAAGTATTGATGTATTATCGCTCATAACGAGAGGTTTGGATTATGGTTTAGTGGGCGGGTACTTCTTTATCGGATATTGCGCGTCTTTCTGGTCGGGGGCGCGAAATACATATTGGCTCGTTAAAAGCGATTGCTGCACCGTCCGCTCGAAGAGGCAATATGGTCGAACTGCATGCATTGCGTAAATTTTCCGGGCGCCGGGCGTTCGTGAAAATTTGAGGAAGCTGAATTTTGAATGGAGATTGATGGAAAGTCAATTTTTATGTCAAAATCGATATTTTTTTGTATATAGATAATTTCAAGTTTAATAAATTTTTATAGAAAATGCAATAAAGTATATAATAAAGTATTTCTCAAAAGTTGTGATTTTAATTTCGAAAAATGAACTAAGTTTCTTAAATTTTTATTTAAGGAGTCTCGAAGTTCAAATAAGGGATTAAATGTCATGCGAATTCTAGTCTTACCGGACTCTGACATTGTCTACTTAAGAACTTGGCGGTTAGTGTAAACCTTCATTAAACTTCAATTCGACCTTCTGTCATAGTTAAATTAATAAATAGTTATAAATTGTGTATTAGTTTCGTCACTATTCATTATTATTACTGCCGCAATTATAACGTTTAAAAATAGACTTTTAACGTGCGTTTTCAAATCTTTATAATTTATAAATGATTCTACAAAACTGCACACAACAATTATTAATCATTTAAAATAGGACATTATGCAACAAGGGGCAAAAGTAGCAGATTTTTCCCGCGGGTGAGTTTGCATAATCACCCAAGGGAAAGATCTACTTTTGTCACGTGTTGCATGGCCATTTTTCCCGCAAATTCAATTTTAGCGTAAAATATGCTACTTTTACCCCGTATTTCCGGGGCAAAAGTTGGTCTTTTCGGTCGGGTGTGGAATAATAAATTTTTTCATTTCATATCCAACATAACGAAAACCTATCGGAACGAGATCATCAAAGTTAGCGATCCAAACGTTCTCCAACGAGGCGCACCTAACTACACCTGCATTTTCTATTATCCTTCCAAAATACACCCCATCCCAGCATTTTGAGTTTAACAATCGTGAAGGCAAAGCGTTTTTCGCTCACGCAATGCGCTGCGTAAACCGATTACCGAGAGAGAAAGAGAGAAAGCCGAGTTTATATCTAGACGATCAGGGCTAATGGAGTACGCCGACAAACAGCGTCGATTCGGGTTATTTGTCCGAGCCTCTTAATCCGAGTTACGAGGCCTGGCTCGGCTCGAAACAAAAGCTTAGCGCGGGATTAGCTTAACGCAGTTTTGATGCGGCCAACGAGCTAGGCCACGATAACCCGGCTCTGTTTGCGCTTCTTTTTCGTGGCCATTCTGTTCGAGCTGTCCCTTTGCCGCTGATATTTAGTTTTTGTTTGATTTGATTTTCCGAGCTGAAACGAGGCCGGACGCGAGCTGTAATTGAAACGGATACGCCTGGCGCCGCTTTGCCAGCACAGAGGATCCGAATTAATATTGACACTTTGATGTTCTCGTTGAGAGGGCTTCATCTCTAAATAGAACGGGTGCTATTTGTCCCTTTTTTTTAGTACCTATTATTTGTTTTCTCTGGTATTTTTAGCTTTTTTTTTAATAGATTTATTATATTTGTTTTAGTTGGTTTGTTTTTTGATTGATATGTGGTTACTATTCTTGAGCTATGATCACTTTATAGGAATATATTTTAATAACTGCAATATAGTTACTTTATTTCATTTGGAAGCAGGAAAATCAATGTTTACATAAAGTGAAAATAAAAGTAAATAAATTACTATCGAAAGATACTAAGATTTTATTCTACAAGATGTAAATAAACAAGAATTACACTTTACTCCTTCTCAACAAATCAAAAAACAGTAACCCTCAATAAATAATAGATCGTTTCTAAACAGCGCTCATTATTCTCCCTCAAAAAATTCCATATTTCAGCGGAAACTTCCCTCATCTCTTCCAAAAAAAGTCTCACAAAAGCGAGGACAAAAAAAGCATTCCAGGATCCCGGCACCCGTAGATTTCCGAGTCCTGTTCCAATGTGAGATTCGATCAGTGTCCTCCTTCAACGCCGAGAAGCCCTCCTCGCCGGGCATATCAGCCGGAAGAGACGAGACGCGCGTGCTCGACCTTCTTACCACTCGAGGCGCTTGCACATGGTCATACACGTACAGGTAAACACCCTGGCAAAATCGCTTTCCTAAGAGAAAGAAAGAGAGAGAGAGAGAGAGAGAGAGGAGAGAGAGTGAGAGAGAGAGAGAGAGAGAGAGAAAGTGGGAAGGGGGGAGAGAGAGAGACAAAGATAGAGAGAGAAATATAGAGAGAGAGAGAGTGAGAGGGAGAGAAAAAGAAAGAGAGACCAGCAGAGAGAGAGAGAGAGAGAGAGAGAGAGAGAGAGAGAGTGAGAGAGAGAGAGACGAAATCTGGAAGCGCTGCCAACTTTTGGGGGGCAAACAGGAACGTAGGGAGAGAAAGAGGCCCACATGCAGGAAAGTTCAGTCGGCTGTACTCTGCTATGTACAGAGCGTTATTTGGGAAAGGAACTGCGAGGGAGAGTTTCGGACGAATCTTTCAAGGTGATGTATTTATCGGCCGGATGAGCATCGGGGACGAGAGGATGAATTTAAGAGAAATCATGGTAGAGAGATATTGTTTCTGGAATCATTTTGTTTTGCTGGCTTAGATTGATACTGATCTATTAAGTTGGAGTGATTATCGGTGCACGATGAAGTTTCTAGAGGCGTTGACTTTTTCGAAAAATGTTTTTATTCTTACCATAATAAAGCCAAAGCCATTTATTGTCTATATTTGATTAGGTGAAATTTTTTTACTCCTGGCTGTGAGTTTTAAACATTACTGTTAAATTGAGGACAAACTTGGAAGTGTAACGATATTCGTAGAAAAAGTAAGTAAAAATTGTTGTTTGCAAAAATTCATAACTGGTACACTGGACCTGCTATATTGTAAAATTTTATATCATGAAAGTAAATAGCTCTGACACAAAAAAAAAGTAAGTTAACGCGGTGCTTCCAAAACTGGTAATGATATCGGCGTATGTTTTTACAACAGCTCCGTAAGTTTGTATTTTTTGCTGTAGTATACAAATGATTCAATAAACGGTGATAGTCACCGCTATTTAATTTTTTATCTGATCGAAGAATTTTTGATATGAGAATTTGGTTCAGTAGACTGAAAATTATGTTTTTTCAAAATTACTTTTACACCGTTTTATGAGGGTATAAAGGACCTTCGTTCAATTTATAAATGTCATAAAATTCGTACATTTTTTCGAAAAGTGTTAATTATCCAAAAATGAACTTTTATACTAATAATTATATACTATTTTTATTAAGTAACATTCTTAAAATTGTTCAACAAGTCCATTGTACTCAGCTAAAAGCTTAAATTGCTTTTTTTTATTAATACTTAACTTGTTTTCGTTTATCTTGGCTGTGCAACTTAAATTCACAAAAATATAATAATGGATTTATTTCGTTATGCCGAGAAGTCCAATATGTAAGGACAGATAATGATAGAACAATGACAACAAAAGGAGAGGATACGTACATTCCTAATTCAGTTTTCGAATTTTTAAAATAACTCGTAGGTTTTATTAGTTCGCAATAAGATATATTATACCTTCAAGAGATGCTATATTCATTTATTGTCGTAATTAATTAGCTAAGTATGAGATTAACTCATTTCTTCCAATCTCGCAAGTAATTTTAAATATTACGTCAATTTCTCAAAAGCATATAAAATGGACTTATGCCATTACTTTAAAAAGCCACAGAAATTATATAAAGATAAATAAAATATGATTTTTCCGGGATTACAATACAAACGATACGAGATGAATATAAAGTTCTGTCAACATTCGTCACAAAAATTACAGTATGTACATAATTTTTTCAAATTATTATTATCCGAACGATATTTTACATGACTTGAGTTTAATTAAAAGTAGCGAGCAAACCATAAAATACGATTTTAAAATTGAGAAGTACGATCCATTTCACTCGAAATTTTAATTAACAATCTGCTTCAATTTAATCAACCGGCATTATTCATCACCCATTGGGCAAATATAAAGATCACAGAAAATATAAATACAAATGCGGCGGCAAACAAATGAATTTCTCCACGCGGCATCGGGGAATTGGGCGAAAACGAAGCAAATCGAAAATCGCAAGCAAGATCAATATCGCGCGTTCAATCAAATGGACGTAATAAAAATCTCCCATCTCTCGCATCTACGCGCTCGAAATACAAATTTGTCTCGGCTCTGGAAAATCAACGGCACAGAATATACAATCCTATAACTCAGCGGATACGCATAACCGCGCGGCGCTCGCATACGTATAGCAGCCCCGTGCATTATGGATCGTCCCGTAAAAACAAGCTTGCTCCGCGACACGTGAAATCGCTTCTTTCTAGCTGGCGCGGAAATTTTCCGAAAATATCGCGCTTCAGCAGGGGAGAGAAAACAGGAGAGACGCAGGAACGAGATGGGCCGGATCTCATTTTTCCGCTCCTCCTTGATATATCTAGAATTTCGCTGTTACGATCCAGTCGCCTTGACGCTCTATAGCGCCGAAGATGCCGAAGACGTCGAGGAGTTCAAGAGAAAGAGTTTGCTCGTGTGAATTTGCTGTGTACAGGAAAATAAAAAAATTTCTTCGAACGTGTCAGCGTGAACATATATATGTAAATTAATGGCAATTATATGCATTTATGCAGATTAAGGGAGTTCATTATCCTGAAAGCAATCGCCTAAGTTCATACAATATATTTTAGTCGAGGAGAAAAAAATTGGAGCTCAGAGCTACCTAATTCTCAAGACAAAGTGTCGTTTTCGGCGAACAAACTATATAGGGTCACTCAATTTTGTTCTCTTCTTCCTTGCTTTCTTTTTTACTCATATGCATTTTTACACTAGGAGATCTCTCGTGCACCTCGACTCTATTTCGCGTTAATGGTCACTAAAAAGAAATAGTAGCACTGTTTAGAAGAGTATATAATTCTCGTAAGGAAAACAGCAGAAGATGGAGAACGGTTAAAGCAGCGACAAGTGAGAAAAAAGTTTAGGAATTAGTTTTAAGTTCACGGTTCTTTGCTTAAGCATGCCGGAGATACACTAAACTTCATTTAGTTTACGAAGCTAATTTTTACTTTAAATATTCAAATAATTTTTAATGTTAAAATAAAGTATATGGCAAAAATTTAATGCTATTATTTCTTTGAATAAATTATAAAATTCAGGAAGAATATGTTTACTTTGCTAAATATTTATCACAAAGAAAAGAAGAGAGGTAAAATGTAATGTTGGTTCCAGGTTTAAAATTTATGAAATATTTTTCTTTTTGCAACAGTTAAAACTTATTTTTTACAGAATGAATTATTATTATTTTTATTTGTTTTTTTTTTACAACTGTGCGTTTTTGACTCTAAGCGATAGTACATGTTTTTAAAATTAACATTTTGAGAGAAAAAGTCAACTATAGTCTTGAAATTTATCTTTCATGCAAATTATAAAAAAAAAGATCAAAAAAGTTTTTATTTAGCACAAAAGAATACAAAACAAAACTAAATTTATCAATCTTTTTCAAATAAGAAATTAAATTTTGGTCAATCTTTCTGGAGAAAGGAGGGATATTTTTCAGTAAGATAAATTTTTACATTGACACATAAATAATTAATCAATAAATTAATTGATTAATTGACTAATTAAATTATATAACACAATATTATAACGCAAAATTTAAATAGTAGAATACAGAGCGTAAAATTTAAAAAAACAGTCCAAATATTTCACCAAAAATATATAAAACATAATGAACAATGGTCAATTTTTCGTAATTTTTAATATTTTATGTAAGTTTCCATTTCTGATTCCCTGTCTCGTGTTTTTATTTTTGTGATTTTTCTTCAGATGATTTAATATAAATGGAGCTAGAAACAATATTTTCCTCAAACACAGCTCAAACAGAAAGAAAAACATAATTTATTCTAGAAGCAACTGACAATTGTAGAACTACTTTCCTATTCTCTAAGCACAGCGCTACCTCTCAATCGTTTCGCCGGCATTTAGCTTTTCTCCGCCGTTCTCTCTAACCCTTCACTCTAGTTCGCTCTTCCACCAACCTCCCGCTCGCTTAATACTTTTAATTCCCTCTTCCTTTTCCGTACCACTCTTTTCCACCCTATTTCTCTCATCCTCTCTGTCTCTGTTCCACTCTCTTGTCCTCGTTATTTCTCACTTTTCGCTGAAAAGCAGGAGGAGGGCTTCTGCCGGTCGTTCGTGGGCCCCGGGCATATATATACGTGAGAGGACATGATGGTCCATCCGCTCGAGTGCTCGGTATATTAAAGGCCCGAGCACCGTGAAATGAGAAAGCTTCGGGGGGGAAACAACTGAAAAATCTATCCAAAATGTTACTCTCGAGAGTTGAGTGCATTAAAGCTCTTTTTTTTGGAACTACGAGAATAATGATTCGGGACGACGGTAAACGGGAAATTGTATTTTCTTATGAGAGCGTAGGCTAATCGCGAAAAAATATGCTGATCAAGGGAGTTTTGGAGCAAGTGGAAACTCTTGGTTCTTTATAAACTTTGTTTGAGATAAAATGGCTTGTTACCTCGTTCTTTAAACTTCTATTAAATTGTTCATTACATGTAAGTTCTTTGTACATAAATCTCTAAAAAATATGAATGTACTTTAAATTTAATGTTTTTAGAATGGAATTATTGTTAGAATAATTGCTTACGCTCTGTATAGACGCAGGTGCTTGTAAAACAATATCAAAAGTAACAGTATCAACAGAGTTTTGTTGTTTACTATTTTCTTCTAAGCAGAAATTTGCAAGATCATAAGGCCTTACTATTTTGTTGATTTTGCAATTGTCTAGATCGATCAACTTACGACTAACAATCATCTAACATAGCTAGCAAGCAACTAGTCACCTATATGCATCCGGTAGTCAGTCAATTTCTCTTCCCGTAGTTTGCATTTCCTCAATAGACGAGCGTGCAATGACACTCTTTTGATCGGCAAACACAAAATTGAGAATGATACTCAAAAAATATTTAGTGACTCATATTATTTAAAATGATAAATTTAAAAAAAGAAATTTGCATGGCATTTCATGCATAAATATTATATTTTATGTGCAAATTTAAATCTAGAAATTAACATAAAGAATAATTTGTAATCAAGTACTTGCCGGGATTCTATTCACGTGAAGTAGTAAGCTAAAGTAGTCCGTAAAGTTTAGCACAGATGCCTCAGTAATTTAGTAAATTAGATGCGATAGCTTATCCCAATAGTTATGACAATACTAAATTTGAAATCCATATTTAAGTTCCAAATAAGCGTTAAAGGCATTACCAATCTAGAGTATTCTAAAGTTTTCAAAGTTACCCGCGTAGTATTTAGCGCTATTCGTTTTTAATTTTTCTACATTAATTTCACACACAATTAAATATTCATTCAATGAATCATTTCATTCCCCGTTCATTTTTAGTAATAAAAACCACTTGAAAACCTAAAAAGCTTAAAAAGCTTAAAAAGAAACTTAATTGCTCGAAAAAGTGTCCAACAAAAATCGTCTACCTTACATTCACCGATCGCCTCGTAAACGTTCGATTCACCCCCAGAGCTCCCCCCAGGTATCCAACCCAAGGGCACGAGCGAGCGAGTTCACGCCGTTAAAAGACAAACAGCGCGTCGCGCTGTCTTATTGGCGATGTGCGCTTGCCGCCGCGAGGGCCGCATAAATATCGGCCGGCCATTAATCCCACCTTGGGATGGCAATTTCTGATAGGTTCGCGAGACTGCGTTTGGGCGGTCCAGGGGCTTCGTGTGCACCTACACATACTCGTGGAGAGGTAAATCAGGGTTAATCGCACCCCGAGGAGAAGATAAAGATGCTCTCTCGCTCGTGCTCGAAAAGCAGCCCGGGTAAACAGAGGCAAGCTCGAAAGAGAGTTATTGACCCCTTTCTCTCTGTCTCGCGCTTTTTCGCCTGTTTCGCTGTTTTATCCTTTCGTTTATTTTAAAGCTTGCTCTGCCGAGTGTTATTCTAGTCTAGTTTTATCTTGTGGTATGAGAGAACGAGTGGTATGGTTTGAATGATACCGATTGATGTTTGCCGGTAGAATTGGATTCTGTTTTTCACGTGTTTAATGACGATTATACCTCTGCAGTAATAGCGAGCTAGTTTCACTTTTTGAATTATGGGAATTTAATGCTTTTTTTCATGGTTTATCAGTATTTATTGAATTCAAGATTCTTAGACCATTAAAAGTACTGAACATTAAATTTGCTCGGTAATAAATAATACTATTAGAAAGTAAGATACTTAAAAAATTGCTTTAAAATTTTAATTCTTTGTAAAAGCTTTAGAAAGTACTACCTATATGAGCTTATGTTTTTAGGTTATTAAATTTACAAAATAAATATTTTAAAAGCTTTTTTAATTAGTGATAAAAAGGGGGATATTACTTAATGAGAAGTGGAATGTATAATAATACAATGCAGGTAAATTGTACGCGATGCTGGTAAAATTGAGGTTATGTTGATATTTGTAATTACATTTTTTTGATATAAAACTTGGTCAAATTTAAGTTTTAATAAATTCAAACAGCAAAACATTTCTTTCATCTTCAATACCCATTTTAAGATACTTTTAATTTTAGAAATCCTACCCGGGTTTAGTCTAATATTTTATTGAATTTCATAAAGTTTTTTTTGTACGCCTAAAAAGTATGACAAAAATATTAAGAGATTTAAGAATTTTCAAATTTTTATTTAATTTAACTAAGTAAAATCTAAAAAATATCTAAATAAATAAAGAACAAGAATACAAAAAAACTACTTACAGAAATTTATTAAAATGTTCCATAAAAGTCAAAAAAGTTGATCTCATTTATAAAAATTTTTACTAACCTATTTTCTGTTGAATATATGAAAGGTAAAAGTGTTATAATACAATATTGCAAAGTGCGTATGGAAATTCTCATCGTCAAAAGGCTTTCTCTTTGATGATTTCCCTTTTATAGGTTAAAAGCTAAAGAAGTCATTACCCATGATTGAGGGCATCAATAATTTTAAAGTTTATTACAGCAAAGCGAGGAACACTAATAAATTTAAAATGCTACACTTGTGAAGAGTTCTTAAAGAATAAAATTAAAACGTTTACAAAAAATTCAGTAAATAAAAATTTTTTTGTATAGTCGATATTCCCGAAATATTTCAAATTAAAATAAAAGTTTTTGAAGAATCTAACTGTGCACGTAAAATCCATTTACGGCTTTTGAAATACGAACTTTTTATTTGCATCCAACAGTCATCGTAAAAATTCGCTGCAAACCTTTTTTTTTGCTGGAGTTCGATGCCACTTTGATATGATATCGAACTGCTGTGCACTAGGTATTCGCTGTTGAAAAAAGCATTTGTCGAATTTTAATCCGCTATGACAATTTTCACAAAGTCATACACACATTTAATACCAAATATACAGAGAAGACTTATCTAAAATCAAACCATTACTCCAGATTTATTCAGCAAAATAAACCCCATTATCCCTCAATCTTCTCACCCCATTCCCATTCATCTGACCTTTCTCTCCATCTCCTTCTCAGAATCAGAGCGCGAGCTTATCCCAAAAATCATTCAAGCCGAAAAAAAGAGCGCTCTCCAGTTTTCAAGCCCTAGCGATCCATCATCTTGCGGAGAGAGCGCTGTTTGTCCTTGTTTCTCTCGGCGGGCTCTCCTCCCTTGGATATATATATTTCGACGCTGATTTCAAGCCGGCAGGAGAGGAGGACTTGGCCGGCGACGACGACTGAGCTCTTCATTACTCGGAGAGCCTTTTAAAAGGGTCGCTAGCGCCGCACTTCCAGGAGACTTTGCGAAGCAATTTGCTACGGCGCATAGTTGCTAGGTGCTCGGCGCGCCGTGCCTTTATTGCGTCGATGAAAATTGTTAAATACGGATAGGTGAGTTTGGATTTTATGTGCTGGAAGATATTGTGTGTATTGTTGAATTTGGTAGTTGCCCTTTTTAGTTTGGGATGATCAACTGACAGAAGATAATATTTGGTTTACTGATAAGATTATTGTAAGATTAATTCATATCATGACAGTTTGAGGTAAAGACATTTACAAAATAGTTTTCATAAATTTAATTATACTTCACGATAAAGTTTATAATTGAAAGTGATAAGTGTAGCAAGTAGAAATTGTCAGAATTTAGATAGAGTTTAATATTGGTATATAATTTGCTTCTTCATTATTATTTATACTTCCTCACACTTTATCAAAATATTAAGCAGAAAAAATATAAGTTTAGATTATAAATAAACATGGTGAAATTCGACTCCATTCTGCTTAAAGTTTTATTATGGTAAGAACGAAAATATGCATAAATATCTTATCTAAGGACTGCACTTGCTGCATGAATAATTCCTTCAGCCAAGAGACAGAAAATTTCATCGCTCCACGAAGAATGGGTCTAAAGTATAGAGGTTGGTACTCTGCATTCTAAAGGTCTCCGAGAACTTATAGGTAAGTAATGATGTCAAGACTTATATTCATTGTAAGAACAGTGTGTGTTTAAATCACTTAGTTTACTTTTATCTTTAAAAACTGAAAAATTTTGATTTGGATATTTCAGAATATCGACTTTTATTAAATTCATACAATATTTTAACTAATCGCTAAAAACATCAGATTTAAGGAGTGACATCCTTAATTTCACTTTTTTAACGATAACAATAATTGGCCATTTACTTTCCTTCGTCAAATCGTTCACCTGGAGCGCGCTTCGCATAATCGTGCCTGTAAGGTATAGAGATTGTTGCGCGTCAGGTGCGTCGCTCGCGGCTGTCTACATGCAGGGCCTATTCCGAGCGATGAATGGAAACGTCATAAGAGCGCGCTTGCATGCGCACCATGTACGCTTTTACTGAATGATGATGGCTCATTCAAAGCTTGATGTGGGTGAATGTGCATTTATGTTTGCATGAGAGGAACGTAAAAGTTTTAGGGTAGGAAATTATTTATTTCAATGCGTGTCCTTTTTCGTAAATGAGAAATGGATGAAAAACCGAATTCTTTTTCGCAGCGGATTGAAAACGTTCTTTTTCTCCCGCTACTCGAAGATAATTAAAATTTGTTAAACTAATATATTAAAAATTTTTGAAATTTAAATTTTAAAAAATTTTTAACTTTTAAAATTTTTTTAAAAAATGTTGTAGTTTTTAAAATTTGAAAAAATACAGAAACCTAAATTTTTAATGAAATACAAAGTTCTTAATTATCCATTCTTTTTCTTGCACAAAAAGTGCTTATACATGCTCTAGAGATACATGCTGTTAGAAAAAGTACAGAGTGAAACAAGAGAGACTCTGATGATGTTTTAAGCACTCATGGTTGCTCGCTCATGCGAAAACGTTATTCTCGCTAGAAAAAGTCAATTTTCTTCCCTAGTAGCGTAATATACTACTTTTTCGAAGCTTTTCGTAATGATCGGCTTAAAATATTCTTATTTTTATTAATATCTAGTAGTTTATAAATGGAATAGAGTAGTTATAAAACGTTTTGCTACCAATTAGAAGTCAGCCTTGTAATATATTCTGGTAATACGTTCAAAGCAGGGTAGTTAATCCGTCATTAGATGAATTTATTAAATTACCTTAAAGTGATAAAACCGTTTTCAGTGACCGGAAAAAGGACATTAGAACACATTCCTTTTTACCGGGCAGTTAATGCACCGAGCGCTGCCGAGCGTGCGAACACAGCAGGTAAGAAAAAGTGCAAGAAACTCTATGATGGATGGTCTTGTGGGTGACAAAAAGTTTTAAGAATCGAGCTCGTATGACGAAAAGAGCGATAAATGTAATTAATTGTCGAGATTCGATTTGATGTTTCTAACATTTTCCACTTACTCATTTTAAATGCTAATATTTTAATATTTTATCTTTTAATTAACTGAATCAAATGCTTTGATATAATTTTTGGTGAAACATTTATTGTTGCTATAATATTCATAAAATATTGCTCAAACAAGCAATTGTTGCAATAGAGGTACAATATTGGTTTAAAACCGAAATTTGAAATGTAGATTTTAAACGTTTCACTTCCAGATTTCGCTCTTATGAGTTAAGAGTGTATTCACAAGTTGCTTACAAAATTCTAATTCATTAGTGGTAAATTGCTTCGATGTATGTCACGATATTTGAGACAATGAAATAAATATATCTATGATTTGTCGGTTCGCACAATTTACCACGAGGCCGAAGGGCTAGCGAAATCCACAATCCATTAGGCTTATACAAAATCGGAAATCAAAACTTCAAGTCGTAAATAATCGATGCATCATAAATTTATTATCGGTAACAGGAAGTTCGTTGAACGATCGAACGCTCGATCAATTATTGCCGGACGTTTCGCCGTTGTTTATGCGGCAAAGTTTCAGCCTCGTTCGCACGTGGACCGGATGAAGGTCGCTTTTAGTCTGCCCTCTCCCCTTTCCCTCGTTGAATTCCTACTCTATATTGACGATCCTATCGTTGTCGTAGTTTAAAATTTAACGAATAGTTTAAAATTGTTGAAAACTGTGTGAGAATTTGTTTAGAGCTCTATGTGAATTAAGTACATAAGTACCTTTTCTCTTGTAGCTC
Source organism: Eupelmus urozonus (assembly GCA_900480035.1). Classification (NCBI taxonomy): domain Eukaryota; kingdom Metazoa; phylum Arthropoda; class Insecta; order Hymenoptera; family Eupelmidae; genus Eupelmus; species Eupelmus urozonus. The sequence goes on from UELX01004485.1 coordinate 13,568, forward strand.
TCTTAATACTTTTCGTATAATTTATCTTAATGAACAAATGCATTATCTTTACTCGAAATTAAATAGAAAATTTAACTTGATACCGCACTAAATGCAATATTGAAATACATTGCATTGTATAATCTATCTAAATCAAAAATTCACCTAATCCCAAATACCACTGTTACTTAGACCATCTCATAAATTTCCTTCTCAGGATTCTTCTTCTCAATACCCTGTGAATTCTCAATATTAACATACGGCATAAATCGCTCTTCATACCATCGACGTTTACACCAACGTTATAGGGAAGTTGTAAGCATGGAAGTTCAATTCAGCACGAAGCAACGCGGCGAAAGGAATTCAATTGCCCGCCAGATCGCGTGGATGTCCCGTGCGCGAATTGTTTGCATCAATCCAGTCGCATGCACGTCGAAGTAGTTATATATGTATATACATATATGTACAAACATAACACTGAAGCAGAGTAATCTCGAGAATGTAAGCGTGAAATCCATCGAACGACGTCGGGTGGGTGGAAATTTGTTTTTTAAATTTGGACGCGTTGTCGTCACGGATTTAAAAAACATTAAACATGTATTGATTTTGGTTGAAACAGTAAATTCAGTTTTAAGTAGCAACAATTTTTCAAGCTGCATTTGTATAAAAAAATGTGTATTTATAGCAAGACTAGAAAAAGAATTGTAGAATCCGTAAAACCCGTCTAAAACCATTCGTCAAAACACAGTAAAAATCCGGCAGAGAAAAACCCGCGCCGAATTAGGTGCAACGCGCTAAACGAGGTTAAGAGCAATCCAATCGGCGAAGAAAGCATCGCCGCGCGGGGGGGGGGGGGCTCGATGTTAATTCACGCGATCGAAAGCGGCCGACGTGAAGCGAGTGAGCGAGAGGGAGAGAAAGATCTCGTCCGGTAGCAGGAAGGCGCTGATTGAACGACGACGATGGGCCGCTTAGCTCACCGGTCCTCCTCCTTTTTATACTAAGTAAATAATCTTGAATCCATTTTCGAGCTGCTAGAGCTCGCGCTTCTACCCCCGGCGCTGCTGCAGTCTTAATTGGATTGTTTCAAGGCGAGGGGCGCGCGCGCGCGCGTCCCGATGGCTGCTGCAGCGCGCCGAATGAAAAGGCGACTTGAGAAGGGAAGTAAAACATTGCTGGGAATTTGCCGGAGTTTAGTGGAGGAGGGGGGGGGGGGTTCGGATTTTTTCTAGGGGGGGGAGGGGGGGTAACTGGAAGGGGAAATGATTTAATGTAGCGGAAAAAAGATTTTCCGTTGAAGATTGTAGATTGTGTTTGAGAATGGAAAATTATAGTTGATTAAAGAAGTAAATCATAATATTCAGATTATTTGGTGAGTTTTTTTTTAAACTTTCGTGAGGGGGCTCGCATTTTCTTTGTTGATATTCTAGATGATAGAATTTATCTTTTAATATAATTATTTTTTGTGCATATCAAATATTTTATTTTAGATACCGTACATATTTTATTGTACTTATAATTTTATTGTAAGTACAAGTGACTAGTAATAAATAGTAAATGATAAGTAACAAATATTGGAGCATAAAATAAAAATATCTATACTATTTTTTTTTTTTTTTTTTTCATTATTTTCATCCTACAGTCCTGCTGGGAACTTGTAGAGAAGTTTAGTCCTTTACCCAGTATATCCGAGAAGTTTGTGATTATAACTCCTTTTAGTCTCGGTTAATTCTACAGTTAATTTTTGTTCATGTTTTTCTCTCCCTAATATTGTTCTTTTGGCATTTACAAAGATAATTAATCTACCTGTGGCGGAGCCTGGAAAAAACTACGAGGAGGAGAATAAACACTCACACGTAAACGGCGACTGGAGCATTAAACTTAAACAAGTTTCGTGAAACTTATCCAGATTATTCCTCTTGTCTGAGAATGCCTTTGAAAAAGTTTTATTGGTATGACCTGTCTAAGTAACTGCGCTCTACACTACTGGTTAACCTGAACATCACATCGCCGCGTATCCAGAAACTCCTCTAACAATGCCTCTTCTCCACTTTATTAAACAATGAATTATGTCAGTCTATATTCATTCAAATATCTAAATTAAATTAACTACCTTTGTAAATCAAAATGATTTTTCTTTCCAACTTATCTCAACTCTCTGTTTCAATGATCATAAACTTGCTATATTAACGAGTTCTACGTCTTTCAAATAGTAATTCCATGCCAGAACATATCATGAATAACTATCGCACCCATAAGTATGTTTTTCTCAGTACACACGATTCAATAACAACAAACGGAGTGCAATGATTCCTCGCACTTTAACAAGGCCACGGCCTTGGGCGTCGAGCACAAACACTTGATACTTGAACTTTTTTTTTTACCGCCAGCTGACACGGTTCTTCAAAGTGGCCCCTGAGCGGTGCTGTACCTCAGTGTGCCTCTGTGTAACTTTTTTCGGATCTTGGGCGCTGTATGTAGCAGGGCGGCCACTACCACAGCCCGGGTACTTGACCGCTTAAATGCCCAGAGCGACACTTTTTACACACATGCGCTGTTTTTTTACGCTTTATGCAAATCCCGGCGAAACACAAAATATTCATCTAATTAAGCGTAGGAAGAGATGGAAAATAATTTATTTACCATAATTTTGAGTAGTTTTATGCTTTTAATGACTAAATTTTAAGGAATGATTCGATACTAACGTTGAAATGTAAAATTTCAAATGCACAAAATCAAACTAGTTTACCCCAAGGAGTGAAAAAATATTACAAACGTTCTCAAAAGTACAAAAGATAAAAGGTCAAAATTGCCAAGAAATCTCGGAAAGCTCACTCAAAGCATTTTAAGCGCTCAGCCTAGACAAAGTCAAGGCGGCAAGCCACAGCGCGGTCAAGACTCTTCCATTATCCCCCAGCACTTTTGCGGCTAGAGTGCATAGCAGTCACAAGCATCTGAAAACACTCGCGCGCGTCTATTTTCGGAGACAGCCTCTCCGCTCTCGATACAAAATAAATGAGAGCTCGTGGGGGCTGAAAAAAACAGAAGACGAGGAGGAAGCGCGTGTCGAGGCCAAAGGTAAATAAACTCGGGAAGAGGGGGCAAAAAGGGCTGAGCGAAGGGAAGAAGAAAAGAGGTGTGCGCGCGATGGCTGGAAACGTAAAAGGCAGGGACCCCGGATAAATAGTCGGCGATGCTTGAGAATCTGGCTTTGGAGCGTGTAACGCTGCTGCCGCGTGATCTTATGAGGTAAACATTCTGGAGGCGATGAGGTATTATTTGGTTTCTGGGTTTTGTTAATGGTGAGTTTGAATTTTGGTGCAATATGTTGCGGGATTTGATGAAGGTTGGAAGTTGCATGGTGTTTGCTTTGTTTTTGTCGTTACGGTTGCTGATCGTATAGAATTAATCAATATGAAATAGTGAGTAAAGTAAATATTTGTACGACTAGCTACTTAGGGCGAAATCGAATACAAATTGTAAGTTAATACAATAAATTTTTCTTGTAAAAATCTTTTGTATTTAAGTATAGGTTTATGGATTTTCTTTCTGACAAATGTAAACCAATTTTAGTTTTATTAAAATAGATTTTTATCAATATCAATACATGATACAGTAAAACCAACTATATGCTCCATATTTCAAAATTTCAATACCTGGCCATGCATTTATAATAATCGTATTAAATTCGGCTTAAATAAAAAATTTTGCATTACAACACTAAAAGCGAAATCACTAAAAGACCTTTTATTTATTAAATCTGATTTATAATGAAATAAAGATTTTTTTATTATGTACATACATTTTATTCTTACATTATTTAACAAAATAAGTTGATTTCTTTCTGCAAATACTAAAAGAAAAACAATTTATAATCTTTAAAACTTAAATAATTCAATTCTGCATAAACATTTGCTATATGTTTATGAAATTTAATAAATTAGAAGTTATTTTGAGTGGTCAGTAATTGGGACACGGGCACTCACTGAGACGTTCACCTACTTTGGGGTAAATACTACGTCTATTAAGCTAGCACAGCCAAATGAAAAGGCCGCGACCAGACATATACCATAATTTGTTGCTAATTTTTTGC
>UELX01004486.1:0-17633 GCA_900480035.1 Eupelmus urozonus
GGTAGAAATTTCCCCAATAAAATTGGCCAAGTGTTTAAAACTAGGCTAGTGGATGTCTAATTCTTCACAGTTGGCCACCCACTGGACAAAAAATGGGGAACGTTTCTACCAGGGTACGTTTGAATTCTTTTTTGTAAGTAAAATTTCTGATAAAGGGTATCATTTGTCAGTGTACCGGCTGATTTCGATAAAAATTGTGACGCATGAAGTATTCGGCAACGATAAATTCCACTAAATTAATGGGGCTAAATAAATGTATGTACATTTTTCATTGAGGTTGAAAATCGGAAAAACATGATTAGAGGAGAAAAAATATAAGAACTCAAGATCGTAAAAAAAATTAAAATAAGACTAATAAAAATGTCAAATTTTCTTATAAATAAACGAGCCGCTACAGTGTAACGAAGCCTAATATGCATAGATACATTTCGTTCCCGAAAATTCAGCTTTCTAATTTTTTCTTTTACCCTGAATGATAAAGTATCTAATCGTCGCCTGATTAACGGTTTACGTCAGTACTACCCACTAATTATTCATTTACAAATTTTTGACCGAGAGTTATTAAAATAATTAGAAAAATCATGTGTACAAGTTTATATTGGTATATTTATATTATTATTCATTCTTATTGGTATACGGAAAAGCTATTAGTATTCATAGGATTTATCATGGAGTATTTATAATTGAAACTAAATGTTTTATGAGATATTTTTACAACTGTGACAGCTGCTTTAATAGGTGCATTAATAAAACTTTAACGCAATTATTTATTGATTGCATTGTAATTTACGTCTTTGAACCGATAACAAGTTTTTCTATATAGAATTTAATTTAAAGGTATTAACACCCATTTAAAATAATGTAAAGTTTTTCTTTGTTAGGATCTATAACAATCAAATTTAACTTTTATTTTGTACCTATTCTGTTAATAAAAAATTTTATTATTAGTTTATAAAAACATTAAATGAACAAATTAAATTAATTTTAATGCATTAAATTTAATATAATTTTTCATCACATTTGCAATACAATATTTTTCACTAAGTTTCTTTTAATATATTCACCAAAATTTTTGTTTACACTACTTGTCCATTAAATTTAATATGAGAATATTTAAAATTGCAACTAAAGATTTGTTTTAAGCATTTAGGTATGCAATAAAAAGAGTCTTTAACACATTTAACAGAAAGACTGTTTAATAAACACGTCAATCAGAATAAGAGTGATTTATTAAAGTACAACTTATATACAGAATGTTTTAATTCTAATTTGTAGGTTGAACTGGTTTTACTTTAAACTTGATTTCACTATTTAATCGCAATGAAAACAGTTGGACTGTATCTATAATTTTATTCGACGCATTAATATTGTACTTGTGTTTCCTTATGTTGTATGCTATTTCCAATCAATGTATATTTATAGTATTAGACCATCTATTAGTATTTTAAAAAATTTTCCAGCGTCATTTTATTTTGTAATTCATTAGAATTTTTCTACTTTTTTCATTTAAAAAAGAATTAATTATTCTTTTTCATTTTATTTATCTTTTATTCTTAATGATTAAATAATTAATCTTTCTCTTTAATTAAACTAGCTTTCAAATGTTTCCAAAAGCTGTAATGTACAAAAATTTCCGTTAGTATTCGGTGGTGTATCTTTTTCTCTGGCTCCCGCATAATATTTCATTCTACCCGTTTTCGTTTCATTTCTCTTTACAGCTTAACACATTAAGATATTTCATCGTGTCTTCTTTTTTTTTCACATATTTAGCATCCCTTACCTTTTGAACACTTGATTTTAACTTTCGCACACATCTTAATCTCAGCGACTTTTTATAATCCTGTTTTCTTATGATAATTTGGTTTAAGTATTTATAATTCATTTTTTCTATTTTTCTTGAAATTTTTTTCAATTGAAAATCATTTAAATTAATATATTTTTATTTTTAGAGAAAATGAAAAAGTTTGCTCATCTAAAGTTTCTACGCCAATTTGAATATTTTTTCGTATTGCGTAATTCAAATTGTAAAACTCAAAAGCTGAATGATACAAATTAATAACTCAATACAATATACATATTATTTTGATAAATATTCATTAAAATGATAATTCTAATTTACAGAATGTTTCCTTGAAGTTGAACTCTGACGAAAATCAGACTTTTTTGCCGTTACTTGGAGACGTAAATATCGTCGAGGAAGAAAAAAATTAGAAGCACCTACGATCACGCAAGTCATTTCATTTAATTTAATATTATTCGCCTATGCAAAAGATAGAAAATAACCGTTAACTTATAATAAGCCTATTTTTAATGTCTTTATACACAAAGTTAAAGAAAACAATAATTTTTGAGAAGTAAGTTTATAAAACAATCAATTATTTACGTTGAAAAAATATAATATGTGATCGGCTACATTAATCATTAAATGTGTGTTATTTAGGATTTGAAATCATGCATGAAATCATTCAAATAATCATCAGTTTAGTTAATGTTGTTATTCGTATTAGATTTTAAACTAAACCATTTCACATTCAGGAAAAAAAATTCAATTCAAGGAAAAGTATATTATCAATGCGAATTTAATGCGGCTCTAAAAATACGGAAACGAGAAAAAATTTTAATTTAATGCACGACTACCTATCTGAAATCAGAAGATTATTGAACTTAACTTCAAACTTATTAAATTTTAAGCTGCGTTTATTTTTATAATTAAAAATTCATTTATGCGATTATTATAAAAACAATAAATCAGACTACCATCGTAACCGCTCAGTAAAATCCCTTCGATTGTAAATCTAAAAGAAAATACTATATACCTATAGATAATATCAGACGCACAGCGCCGAGCTTCGCGCACAACGAAATGCTTTTAACTCTTCCTTCCAGGAAGATGTGCCGCTGAAATAAGAGCACACCCATCTCCCCATCGTATGTTTCTTTGTAAGGAGGAGCCTATGAATTATAAATACTAAATGTATTCACTTCAATTTCCTTTTGCTCTTATATACATAATTCGTAATTATAGGACTTCATTGACTGCCGTACAATTTAAAATGAAAAGAAATAAGCGAAATGGCATTATTTCATTGAATAATATTGGTTTGAATTTATGGGAAAGATTTCTATCTCGAGGCGGATTCGTGGTACTTGTTTAATCGAGTTTCTCGAAATCTTATTAACGGAGTTGAAAATATAGTGGATTAAAGGTGGAAGTATACCTATAATTTTTTTATATAGATTTATTCTTTGTTATTTATTATTTTGATAAAAGCCTTAATGAAATCTTTAAATTATATTAATTTCATTATACCGGTTACAACAACCGGTTTCTACGGGATAAAGAGTAATGAAAGATTCAATAATATCTGCGCACTATTTAGTGACTATACTTGAAGCGATATGCTCATTTTCGATCGATCAGGAAAGAATTATTGTAATGCGCTAGATTTAAATAAATTTTTGGTTGTAATTCATTTACGTTTTTCAGAATTTTAAATCAATAATTTTTATAAAGATAATTTCTTTAATCAAGTTTATAAATAAGGTAACATTTTATAAGACTTGCAACTTTATTGTACAATTTATAACTTTAAAGTTAGTATCGAACGATAAAAGGTTTAAAATATTTTTTTATACAACAGTTTACAAATGTACGTGAATGCGATCGTTGCTAGGTGTAAACCTAAACTGAAATGAGATTCAAAAATTTTGACACAGCCTAACAAGTAATTTTACCGCGTAAAAGATAATCACTTAATACAGATCCGAGAGCCTTATCAGCAGTGGACGAGCTGACAAGTGGCAGACAGTTTAATCAAGAGCCGGGAACGAGTTAAATATGGCCTAAGTACAAGTTTCTAAAAAGAAATTAAAATAATAAAATACCCATAAAAAATGCTTATTTTTGCACTATTTGCAATACTTGTCATCAAGAGAATTTCCATTTTTGGGCCATTAAACAGCTTCTGATTATCCATTTTATTAAATTATCTAAACCAATTAATTAATTAACTTAATTAATTGACTAGACCAATTCTTCCAGCGAACAATTAGCGAAACGATAGACAATTACTTTCAAATTAAAAACAAAAAAACATTATCACCCAAAGTATTAAGACCTCGCAAAAAGAAGAAAAAATATCACCAAACCAAACGAATAAACCGCGAAATCTTATACAACATCTTCATTTCCTCATGAGCTCCCATCCCCGGCGCAAAAAAGTCCGCCTACGCATAAAATTCGCGCGCTCGCGCAGGCTCAGCTGAAACGCTCCAATCTGGGCCCTCCTCTCTTATCACGCTCTCAAGCTCTCGCATCACAACAGCCCTCTCCCCCCCTCTCTCTCTCTCTCTCTCTCTCTCTTTCCCTCGCGGTCCGTCAAGCATCCTTTTGAATCATATTTCACTTATAGACGCACGAAAGAGCCCGCGTTCTTTTAAGCCATACGAATAAGAGAGGAGAAGAAAGGAGGCACGCGGAGAGGGAAGGAGAAGAGCAGCTGGCGAAAGAAAGAAAGAGAGCGCGTGTATCGAGAAGAAGAAAGAGGAAGAAAGATGGGCGAGAGAGGGAGAGAGAGGAGAGTTAAATGAGGGAACAGCAGCAGCAGCAGCAGCAGCATGTCTCTCTCTCTCTCTCTCTTGCGCGCGCGCTAAAAGGTATGCTACGTTTTCTTGCTTACACGCATTGACGTCACGCGTGCGTCAGAGGCAGCTCTCGGCCAAAGAAACAAGAAAGTTTCGATTGAATGATCGCGGCGCAGCCGTTTCTACAACCAGCGCTCCGAGAGAGCCCGCTGCTATATACACCCAAGTGTGTATATGTTGCCAGTGAGGATGTGGATGTATTGTGCACGCACGCTGGCAGCACACGATGATATCGCAGCGCGCGCGCCTTTGACTCACTTTTGCCGCGCGCGAGAGTACATTGAGCCAATTGCAAAGTTATTGGGATGCCGGGGCTGTAAACACCGTTGCAAGAGCCGGAAAATCTCGAGCCTTTTTGTCCTCTTGTTAAGTCGCGCGTGTGTGTGTTTATTTGCGCTGCGGGGTGGGCTAAAGATGGGGTATGCGAGGCGGGTGTTTTTTTTTCTTTTTTTTTTGTGGGAGATGATGAGGGGGCTTCGAGGATGTGGGAGAGAGGAGTTAATATCATGTGCGGATTATGCGAGACAGATTTAGAAGATTTCATATGGCGTTGCTGCTAAATATAGAAGGCGGCGTTGGGGATTTGAGCTGATTTGATTTGTGCGGATAGCCTCGCAAGATGGGATGAAGGTTTTTTAATGTATTAAGATTTCACGGTTTTAGATGAATGAGTATTATGGTTTGAAGGAAGATGGTTTGTTAGAGAGCGATTTTTTGGATATCGTTTTGAAATTATTGCATTATTTTAGAAATCGTAGAGTTACACATATTACCTCTTTTATAGCGAAAACATAGTTATATTGTAATACAAAAACTATCAGGTATATATAAAACTTGAATATCTAAATATTCGAATAAGAAAAAATATTAAAGCAAACAGTTATAATATTCTATTCTTATTTTAATCGTTTTATGAAAAGAAAATTCATATACAAAGCGTAACCTTTCGATTCTCCACCTCTTATTAATCTCTTTTTATTAACTCCCAAGCTCCGACATCGTAGGATTTTGTAGCTCGTTAAAATTCAATTTCAATCCCCAATAAAATCTCTCCAAAGCACAAAAATATTATAATGAAATTCACTGCACGCATTATTTTCCTTTGAATCGAGGATACAATAATAGTGGTAGCCGTGAAATCGTTTCGTCAGTAGAATAGGGGTCGTTCGAAAATTTCTGCCTTCACAATGCGTGTGTGCTTGAAAATGTAATGAAGAGCGGTTTTTATGGCGGTAGTTAAAAAGGTTGACTTTCCAATAGCCTGTGTAGTAATTTAACGAAATGTTTACCTTAAAAGAGAAAACATGTACAATGTACCTTTTTGACAGAAATATATGCAAGTCGGTTAATGATTCATTATTGGTTAAACGTAGAGTCAGAATTATACCTTTGTAATATTATTTTTTTTTGAAAAGGAAGACGGTTTTTAAAGAAAATACAGTAGGTCAAAGATGAGATAAACAAGTGGGATGAAAAAGAGAGTTAACTACTTAAAAAAGTTGATAGTTGAATAAAATTATGAATTGATTTGATTGTTTCATTTACGCGCAGTTCATAAAATTTTAATGTATTCACATCAGCAACTTTTTTAAGAATGTCGTTTTGACTGGGGCGTGACGTTAGCGCTTAAAAAAATATCTCCGAACTTCTTAATCCTCAACGGGAAACGCGTTTTTGGGCAATTATCAACTTTTTCGCTGACCTTTCTAATTAATCATGAATTCGAAAGTCTTATTAACTTAACGAGTAAAATAGGGTAGAAAATGAAAGATAACAGATGTTAAAATATTTAAAAAAGATTGTATTATCGTGTTAATATCACAAGAGCAGATTGTTTTTTCATTTATCATTCACAAAATGAATGATTTTGTAAGTTCTACATATAAACTAAGATCTACTTATTGAAAAGTTTTTAAAAATTCAGACATTAAATGACATTATTTTTGACGAGTCCAATTACTAATAATAACTAGTAACATATAATAAATTAAGGAATTAAGCTCTCTATATCTTCAGTAGACTTTGATGCGTGGTAAGCACGACTAGTAAAAAGACAATGATTTTGAAATTTTGAGTTTTTATTTTGAATTATTTTCTACTTTTTTCTATAAGAATCTTGTATTAATTTCAAATATTTTAGTTTTCGAAATATTTTAAAAGATCATAGATAATTACAGAATCTCAATAAAAACGTAAATAGAAATTTAATGAACTTGTTTGTCTGAACTATTTTGTTCCTCTATTCTTAACTTGCAAGCAGTTTAAGCGTATAAAGGAAATCAAAATTAGACTGAGTGTTTAATTGTATGTTTTTGGAAAATAGTTATTATTTGCAATACGTAAGACGGATGTCCAAGTTTGAAAACAACAAAAACAAGTCTATATTGTTGCTGGTATTACTCATCGAATATGTTCTTATTTTAATCAATAAATTTACCAAGAAGTAGTGTAGCCAACTAAGGGTAATATTAAATTGCTAGTAATTGAAAATCTCGTAAACATTATTCACATATATTAATATTTTACTGTGATTTATTAGGTGATGTATGGCTTTTAGAATTTTGATGTACATCTTGGAAAATGAATCACAACGAAAATACACGGTAGATACTTAAATTACTACTAAATTCATATTAAGGAAAATTTTTAAAAGATTGAATACAATCTCTAACGTTAAAGAAACTGTTTTGTAGAAGATCAAAAAAGATTTTAGTGCCAAAAAATTATCCATTTTATCTTGGCGAATTCATTAGTTATTCGTGAATACACTGGCCACGTTAAAATTCTCATTAATAAAATTTGCACAATTACACTTTTGTTCTTCATTCGAGTATAACTGTCAAAATCGAGTAAAAAATGTTGATAAAAAAGTACATGCAAATCAAAAACCCATTCATTAAAGCACCTTTCACACGATTTTATCAAAGTTAAGCAATTTTTTACATTCAGCTAGGAATCCATATGATCGATTACACTCGACCATCAATGATATAAGCACGGTCATATAACTTGATGAATGTAAATGCTGCGTAAATGAGGAATAGAAAAATTTTTATATCAACGATATAAATTGGTGCGCTGATCGTATAGAATTCATCCTAGAATTTAATAGCAATAATACTCTGATCAAATAGAGCGATTCGCAATCATTATTCGTATCGAACAATTTTATTGAGGAAACAACAAAAAAATTTGCTTTAATTGCGAATTTCTTGTGATTTTCATCGGATTATCAAATCCGCAAAATATTTTGCGCACTTAAAAAAATTTTTAGCGGTCTGATCAATTATTTATTTTGTCATCTCGCAGGCGCTCTAATTTTTTAATTAAAATTTATGTAAATTGACCTGATTCGATTCAGCCGTTTCTGATGCGAGAGCATTTATTTTTAGCTACCCGTGAAATGTTGTTTCGCCGGTTCTCGCCTCTCGCGATGTGTCTTCGTACGCCTAAAAGAAATTAAACCCTAAAAATTTACGAACCGCTCCATCACAGTTAGTTTATTCTAATGAAATACAGTACAGCCTGTCATCCTCAATCATATTTTTCCGAGAATTATTATCGTTCAGCAGTTTAACGCTAAAAGATGTTATTCATACTCCCAAGGCGTACTTATAGTTTAAGTCGATCAGTAATAATTTATAAAGTGCATATACTTTTTTCAATTACGATTTACACGAAATTAAATCACATAAAGTATATACATCTAAGACGTATATATAAAGCGATTAAGCAGTACAAAATTGGCAGGCTGCCAAAAAACAAATTTTCGTATTTTTACATCAATTTATTTATTTACCAAAGAGCTTACACCAAAAACATTAACTACATCATCCCTCCCACGCCAAAAACCATAAATATCACCACGATCCCTACAAGTAAACAAACCATATCCCGTGCAGAAATCGGTAAGCAGTCCAAGCACATATCGTCGATTAATTTCTGTAATGTATACACCGTCGTCTTTGCCGCGTGTGCGTATCGTCCGTCGACGTCGAATCGGACCATTATCTCGTCAGTCGCCACTTGAGCCCATCATCATCGCGCCGATTCCGCTTTCGTCGGCCACGTCGGCGTGTGTATCTGTGTATTCGTACGTCGAAGTGCGAAATCGGCGAGAAGATACGGCATGGAGAGCGCGTGAATTGAATCACTGGCCAAGCGGCTCCGAGGAATCGAGTTGAAATTTGTTGGGAAAAATCGGATGATCAATTTTGATGGTTTGGAATGTTGGGGCTTTGATGGGGATCGTTAAGAAGTATGTTTCATTTTTTGTGGATTGAATAGTAGTGTATTAGATTTATGAGTTAGTAGGCGTGGTATGAATATTAAAGGTTGAGGGTGAATTTACCAAAATCTAAAGTATAATACCAAAAGAAGTGACTAAAGTGTGCTGAAAAACTTGGCAAGAATTTCTTATATAAAAAGTTAAGAGCTGCGTAGGTACGTGACAAGGTTGATAATCTTGGCGAAATCGAATGAGGAAACTTAAAATCACTTTTGCATACACTTCCACGGATTTGCTTAATGGATAGTTCGAGCTTGCTTATCGCAAAAGAAAATACATCCTGAAACTATTTTTAAACCGTAAATAAACAAATTTTGTTAATACGTTAAAAATGTATTTAAAAATAAAATCAAAATAGTATAGTTTTTCATACAAGTGCCAAAAGTTGATTCTCGAACAAGCAAAAGTTCACCGTCCGAGCAATGCGAGGGTGGTAGTCGCCTTAGTCAAGAATCAATTTTCATACGTGTGTCGAATCATATTGTTTGTTATAGTGGATGTAAAGTGCATTTAAGAATTTTGCAAAACGCGTAAAGTGTTAATTTTCGCACATTGTGTCAAAAATCAATGTTTTTTTTTATAATTGCAGGTACAGATATAGGTATACTTTTATTGTACTTTAAGTATGAATGAAGTAGTGATAGTTTTCACAGTCGTCTTAAAAGTGCATAAGTAATTTCAAATTAAAATTTTTAAATCCATGGTATAATTTTTACACATTTCAATAAAATAATAACCGCTACTTACTATTAACGATAAATAATATCGATTCTCCACTCCACTTTACTCCAGGCCCTATATTAAACTCGCTCGCTCGGCAATTCATCTCCCAACACCAGATATCGGCTCTGCCCTCATAAAACTTTAATAAAGGCAATTTTCGCTCCGAAATAAGTCGGAATTAAATTTATCGTCGCTCCGTCCTGCCTCGCACAACTGGGTTTGTAGTTCGACGTTTATAACGTCCACGCCACGTGCAATTCGATCGAGCCGCTGTTTCGCTCAAAGAACGTCTTACTCACCGAGCCGAGGCATTCGCGTCGATTTCGAAATATAACGAAGAGCGGAATGACGCGTTTGATGGTTAAAGTGATGCGTTTCGTTACATCTGCACTGTTACGGAAAAATAAGCTTCCCAAGCTCGAGTCGCGGAGTCAGGGTTTTTTTTTTACGGCGCGTGTACGAGGACGATTTTTCGGTTGATGCTCAGCGATTTGGTGGAGTATGCATGGAGGGGAGAAAAAGTGGAAATTTGCAATTCCGAACGTGTGGGTTTGCCATTGAGAAAAAAGGAGGGACATTGAATGTATAGGCGCACCTGCATAATTCTATTTGCGCTAATGCGGAATGTCACTCGGTAATTGTGTAGTTGTAATGTATAGTGTGTAAGGATTATGTAAGGGGAGGCATGAAAGTAAATGGTAAAGTGTATATGCGTGTTTGCTAGAGTGGCTTTTATTGTTGGGGAATACTTAACAATTTTATTTTTAAGTATAATAAAGTGACGATTATTGAAACTTATAGCGTGATGAATATTTTTGACTATATAATTCAATCAATTCGTCAATTCCTCAAGGTGGCAATTTTCAAAATTGTTTCATAAATGTTTTCAATTTTATGAGGGTTGAAATATAAATTCTCTCTTTTATTATCTTCCAAAATTTATAAATGAAACCGTTTATAAAATGAGCTTATGCTTCGTAATCTTCGTTTATGAATACGTTCTAAGACAATACCTGTTTTTTTCGCTCGCGAATGCGAGCAATTTAAAAACCTTGAGGAATTATGTCATATATGTTACGAATAATGGATGGTCTTTTCACTGACCTAGATCAACGCAATTTTTTTTAGACTTGATTACAGTCTTTGACAAATTGCTCTAACATTATTTCGCGGAATTCAACTTGTTTTACGAAAACAAAGGAAAATTACGTACACGCATTAAATTATATTCGTATTAAAGTTTATTTTTCAATTCCTAAAAATCAATCGAATGGACAATCTGTCATGGTATACTGTTTGTTCTTAACTTATTGGAACCTCATGTTTTTATGTATTGGATAATGGACAAAAAATAAAAGATGATATAATGAATTTTAAGGTTTAAATTCGTCATGCTACGAAGCATGTTTTTAAGGAAGAAATGACTGTCTATTGCTGGCTTTATATGGGCTTAGCATTGACCAATTTTTTAAATGAAGTATGGAGTGGGGGTATATTTAAGAGTTAAGCGGAACGAGGATGATCATTAAAAAATTATTTCCTGTTGATTGATGGCTTAAATTTGGAAGTTCCGGTCATTAAATGCGAAACATATATATATATATATAGGCAAGTTTTTGTTTCTAATACTCGATGACTGATTTAGTCGTACACGAAATTAGAATCATAATACGTATAATAAAATTAAATTCATAGAGTTAATGAAGTTGCAACTAATATAAGGTAATATTTGTTCCAACAAAGCAAATAGGGAATTAAGCACTCGCCAAGAGCCAACACTCTTAGAATTCACGTTTAAATTTTTTACTAATTTATTTAGTAAGAAATCTGCACATGAGTATTTCTCATACTGAATAAATTTCACTGCATAGGAATTTATCAGTCGAACGAGGATAAAATGGTACAAATACACTTTCACATTACTTATTTGCAAGATTCAAAGCATGAAATCCACTACCGTTACTAAACCACACACACATTTTCACGGGAATTCGTCCAAAAGTACTGCAAAAAAGTCGTGCGCATAAAATCGGCAAAGAAGTCACATCACAGCAAACTCACAACTCCCTCCCACCGAAATTAAAAATCCATCAAAAACCCATCACCCTCGCTAGCAGGAATCCCCACAAGGCGAGCGGAAGTTGGCAAGGACCACGAAGACACATCCTGCAAGGTGATGCGCCGCGCGTACCGATCTAACCAAAAATCTGTACCTCGCGGTGAAGGACCGCGCCGGTGTACGTCAGCAGCAGCTCGCGTATAGAAAAGACAGACAGAAAAAAAAGCTGCTCTCTCTCTCTCTTTCTTTAGCTCGCGAGAGCGCGATTGCCGATGGAATCGGGTCAATGTCGGGCGCACAAGGACCGCGAGAAACGCGGACTCTGCGCGCGCGCACGCCTGTCCCAGATAAACGATTACAAACTCGGGCTGCTTATCGCGCTATACGTGCCTACCTTTAAGCATCCTACGCTAGAATCCGCAGGAGTAGAGTGCGCCGCTTTTGTTCGTGTTTTATGCTTGGCATTTGCATTGCTAAGGCGCAGCCGTGCGTAAGACTGGTGTGGGCATGTGCTGCAGGATATCGGTAAAGATGGATGGGATCGGTTAGTGATAGCGACGTGGCTTGGTTACTGTGAGTTTGCGGTTGGTGGGAAGGTGCAGGTTGATTGGTTTATGGTGATAGGGAATTTGTGGTTTTATGAGGAGGGTATTATACAATGTGAAGTTTGCAAGGATATTTGCAATGTGGAGTACCGTTACTGTAGCAGGAAGTAAAAGACGTCATGAAATTCCAGGTGTTATTGTTATTGCATTTTAGCGAGAATAAATATTCACTAAATTTGCTGAATAATATTACTAAATAAAAGGAATTGTAACAACCTATAAACTTAATTTATAGGTGAAACATGATTACTGCCGATACCCTGGTAAAAAATTAACCAGAATCTGGTCAAATATGCTAAACTAAATAAAATAACTGATCAGATTCTGATTAATTTTTTACCAAAATAGTATCTTTACTTTCTAGGGCCAATTTACAGCATTAGACAAAAAAGAGAAAATAGTACAATACTAAATAGTAAAATTTACAATAAAATCGCACAGTTTATTTGTATGCAAAACCCGGTAATAACGAAAGAAATAAAAAAAGGACTAACATTTAAATTCTTACCGTGTCACATGTAAACATATAATATGTACATACTTTTCCTTCGTAATGCGAAATATAAATTTTAATTAAAAAAAAAAAAATAGCTGTATCTGAATTTCTTCTCAAGCTCACATAAGAAATTTTTTGTATTATTCTGGGATCTAACATTTTATATTGTAGAAAATACTAAAATTAAATCAATCTCACTTTTTCATTAAAGAATAAGTCTTGAAGGATGACAAAATATCAAGAATACATCCTCTACTTCAGCCTATATAATTAAAAATCGAATTTATCATTTCACACCTGACAATCGAACCTTCACTATATCCTAAACAATCCACCTACCAAAAAAAATAGTCCTCACAATCCAATCATCAATAATCAATTCTTCAAAGTCACCTTCCACATGCCACCGCCCATCCAGCACCCAGCTCCCCGAAACCACCTTCCAAAAACCCAACCTCAACCTCCACATCCACTAAATCATCTCACGTAAGCGCCACATAAACGGCACATACTCAAAGAGCCCGAACGCTAACCCTCGGGCATACATCCATGCGCCTCCAGCTCACTTGCGATTATGCATGCGGCAATGACGGATTTTTCGCGCGCCTCGGCCCCCTCGCCGGGTATGTATGTGTACTCGGCGCCGGTGAAGCGCCCGCGCTGAATACAAAGTAGCCGCGAGGGACACACTTCTTTCGCTCCTATTTTCGGCCGCGCGCCGCTCGGACGGCCAATCGGCAATGTTATACTCGACGGGCGCGGTTCTTTACGAGTCTGGCTTGTTCGGATATATACAAGAAGTTAATTGGCCGTCGCACGGTTCGCATATAATTAGGAGGCTGCCTCTGGGCTGAGATGTTCCAGCAGCGATTGTGCGCTTGGGAGATTTTGGTGGAGTTCTTTTTTTGTGTTAGGGAGGGCCGTAGTTTATGGGAGAGATATTTGATTGTGGGTATAAAAGTTGGTTAAGACGAGAGTTGGGATTTTGATTTGGGGGGCTCGTTAGGAGTGTTATAAAGATACGTGGTCAAGGGATTGGATATAGAGTTGATTGGAATTCTGAAGAATCGATACCCGGAAAATTTTTTTATATAAGCAATTTTTTAGACTGGTAACTATTTTTTTATTGACCTTGGTTCATTTACTTTATTCACGCAAAAATACTTTTTTATGCGTTCTTAGGTTCGGTACTCCAAATCAACGTTTCTGTGGCATCCCAAGAAAACTGCAGTCATTCTTTTTTTTTCAAATCGAGCCATTTTTGGAAGGCTATAGTAGCATTTCTTTTAAATAATTAGTCCTCTGTAATATTTAATTCATTTTACTAACATTCACTAACTTGTTGAAATTATGCTTTAATACCTAAATTAAATAATAGAAAAATTGACACAGAATATTCTTTTTGAAACACAGTTTAATAAAAATGAAATGTACAATGAAAACCGAAGAATAAAATAGACTACTCTTAAGTCCAATTTACGAGTTTTTAATATAACTCTTCATTTTATTAGTTTGTAGCACAAGAAAAGAGTACATCTTACAGTTACGTTTATATATAATTATATTCATATTTAGTGTCTAAATAAATGATGTGTAAGCCTTATATTTTAATTAATTTTTTCTGATCTTGGGTGCAAATATCTTTAAACATTAAAACTTCAATTTCTTAAATACACAAAAAATGAACTTTAGCGCATTATCTTGGGAAGTCGCAAGTACATTCCAATAACTTTGCAATAATATATGATCGTGCATAAAGTTTCATTCTTCGACAACGTTATAATGTTTATATAAGAGACGTGCAATGTTTTCTCGTTATACCGTTTATTTTCCTTTTTGCCAGAAATTAGGTTTCATAATTATTCCTCACTTTTACAGCTCTATTGACGTCACGATTTAAAAAACTGTCTCTTACTGCTCACGGGGACACGGTAAGCTAAATAAATATTGATATGCACTTAAGTTTTTATTACCTGCCTTGAAATACATAAATCATTATCTGTTTTTCTAGTTCTATGTTTATATATTTGCCTTTTATTAAATGTACCGTTAATTCAATACTTCACTGAATTCGCACAATAATAATTGAACGACTAAAGAGTGCCAAGACGACCAATTTTCTGTGATAATGTATTTCAAAAATAGCAGCTCTTACAAGTGAAAAGGACGAATTGAACATTAAAATTAACTACGATGGATAAGTAGATCATGCGTCATAGCTTCTTTTACGTTTTACACCCTGCCCACGTGCGCAAGTAGCCATAAAAGTTATCTCGATCTTTTACCAGTTGCTGAAAATGTGCAGATAATTGGACGTTGACAGGACGTGTAACCTGAGAAAATCGAGGGTATCATTACGGGATTTCGAAAATTATGCCGCAACTGTCGCGGTAAATAATTTGTCAGCTAAGAAAGTGTACAAGAAAGCTCGATAAACTCATGCGTACGTTCATGTCAAAAGTTAATAAGAATAAGAAGGAACCGAAATGTTGGTTTTCTATGGCCGGTAATTAAGTAATCGAATCGGCATATAAACGAGCATCTAAGCGGTATAAAAACTATTTGCGGTAGTTTGCATGTCAGAACGAATTAAAGTATAAGTAGGTGATTTCTCTCCTGTTTGAAAGGTGTGAAATAAACATGATTTGTTTCACCGAAGAGTCAAAGTCTGATTAATAATTAAATCAATGATGATAGACCGAGCATTTAGATTTGTAGTTATTTAAAATATAGTTAATAGCTTGTTATTGTTTATAATGTAATTATTATCATTCTTTAATATAGGGAAAGATATTAAAAATAAATTCGACAACACGCAATCTTTCTATAATAAACACGACAAATAGATTGAGATTAATGAACGAACTCTTCGATAAATAATAAGCTTATATAACGATTTTGACATATTAATCTTCAAAATATGGTTGGAATACACATAATATTTTCCTAATAGCTAAATCTACATAATTTTGAATTAGTTCTATCTATTAAGAGACTTATTAACATGCTTGATTCCAGTTTCCATACAATTTTCGTATTAAATAATAAAATTTTAAGAATAAATCGTCCGCAGGAAAGCAAATCGGCTAATTTTTATTCTCCAAACTACTTAGTTAGTGAAACCCGTAAATTCTCTATCGGAACAGCCTTGGTTCGTTCCTCGCACCGATCGCCTGGCTCGCAAATAAATCGGCAAAATTTATAGGTTAGAGCTCGCAAAAAATCACGCACTTCAATGCATCGTGCGTACGCAACAATACAAATTCCCTGTTACGTCAGCGGCATCAATGTTATTGCCGCCATTAATAGTTAGAACGCGCGGCTAGTCGTTTGGTGATTTTGCGAACCCCCGCGGGGTCTTTTATGTACGCGCACATTCTTAAGGTTATACATATATGCGCTTACGGTTTATTATTGCTCGCATAGCTAGCCTTCGATTCACGATATTAAATTGCCCGAGCGTTTAGAGGTTAGCTTTTATCGCTTTTGATCGTTCCGGATTTTTCTTCTCTCGTTACTTTTAGTACTTTCTGATTTTATATTTTTGTCGTACATGTCTGTTCGTGAGGTATTAGAATTTGCAATTCGTAATTTTATATTGCAGATCGAGGCTGAATTGAGCGCTTTTTGAATACTTATTAATCATTGCTCTTTTTTAAGAGGATGTCAAGGCATTGAAGTTACCGATAATTATAGGGGTTCATTTTTATTCGTCTAAAAGTTAAACTGGATACATATGTGCATTTTAAGGTGGTTTTAAAAATTCATATGTACCACGCTAAATGATTTTGTAACATATATGTTATATTGCTTTAAAACAATATAAACATTTTTTCGAGAAAGAAATTTTTTTCATTTTTATCCTATTTCAATTTTTAAGATTTCATTTTATTTTTTAAATAATTTAAGATAAAGTTACCAATAGAAACTTAAAAAATATGTGAAATCAAAGATGTTATATTACAGTGTTTGTATAAATGTGAGTGATATACTTATAAATATTCGAATGTAATTTTCTAAATTTTACTTGTTATTTTTCTATTAGAAACTGCACCTCAAAAATTGAAATCGGGTAAAAAATGTGAAAATATCCTTTTTTAAAAAAGAAGCTTTTAAATTATATAAATAACTATATAATATATAAAGTGTTATAAAAGTAATGAAAAAATTTCGCTTTTCATCAACAATACAACTGCACAAAAAGTTAGACGTTATCCAAAGATTAAATGCAGAATTGTTCTGCTACACTGCGATTTTTTAAATTGCAAAAAACTCACCTTTCAATGCAGAAAGTACGGAAAATACAAAAAAAACATTACTTTATCAACACTAATTTTTTCTATAAATATACCGGCTAAAATGAGTGCAAGTCTAAATTATACACATTTTGATGCTCTGAACCCGTGTACAAAAATAAATGACTCAACCAAAATGATGTATATCAGAAAAACACAAAATTTTATTGATGTGATAAAAAAAAAGAGACGAATTATTACTGTTTGAAAAAGCATTATTCTAGAGAAGTTAGCAACTTATACTTTTTTTTAAGAAGAACGCAGAAATTATTAATTTAAAATTTAAAAATAATACAAAATTTGATGAAGCAGTGTACTACGTAGTTAAATTATATATAGATGCAAGAAAAAAATCATGAAAATTCAGATTGGACTGAATTTGATACAGACAAAATAACGAAGTTTTATCAGTATTTATCAAATACATTTAGTAAGAGTACACAGTCAAAAATTGTTCGTACTTCGTACATCGTCAAAATTTACGTAAATTTTACGTATATAAATAACGTAATAAATGCGTTAA
>UELX01004487.1:0-17628 GCA_900480035.1 Eupelmus urozonus
TATTCAAGCTTTTCTTGCCGTGGTATTGTAATATAAACTTGAAACTTTGTAAAATGGTAGATAATTACATAACGGAGGGCAACTAACTTATTGTTTGTCGTAATTTAATTTTTATCGTTTGTTATAAGTAAAATAGTTAATTTTTCGCCTGCTAAATTTCGGCGCGAATTTTGAATTTTTCGGACCCCGTTAAACGTTCCCTGATATAAATTAATCCTCTAACTGCCTAAATTGGTCTAGTTTCCTATATTAAATATTCGAGGCCTTAATAAAACTAGACAATTTTCCCATCAGAGTTATTTTAAGATCTAATGATGCTACAATATTATTATAATATTGCTATAATATTGCTGCTATCCTCGTAGAAGCTAAACGGTAATCTAGCTAATTTACCGTTAATTCTATCAAATTAGCGGTAAATTAGCTAGATTACCGTTAAGCTTCTACCAGGAAATACTGACACAATATTGGAATAATATTATCACACGATTGTCACAATATTACAATATTACACAATATAGACACATTATTACATTATCACACAATATAGAAACAATTTTACAATATTGCACAATATAGACATAATATTACAATATTACAATATTACACAATATAGACATAATATTACAATATTACACAATATAGACACAATTTTACAATCTTGCACAATATAGACACAATATTGTTACAATATTGCTACAATATTAACACAATATTTACACAATTCTGTTACAGTATTGCTACAATATTGAAACAATAAAAATACGACACCGATATAATTTTGTTACAATATTGCTACAACAATAACCCAATATTGTTATAGTATTGCTACAATATTGACATAATATTAACACAATATTAACACAATATTGTTATAATATTAACCCAATATTGTTACAGTATTGCTACAATACTGACATAATATTAATACAATATTAGCATAATATTGTTACAATACTGCTATTACATTGTTACAAACGTTTCACTAGTTTATTTAGGGCTATGATTATATATTATAATTATTAATATAAATTAACTGTTTTAGATTCGAACTCGTTTCCTCTGATCTTAGGCGCACGTTTAAACATTAAAACCTCAATTTCTTAAAAATATGAAAAGTTCACTTATTTAGTTTTTATTGGGAGCCATAGTTACGTATCATATAAAAATTTCAAAATAATATTTTAAAATTATTTTAACATTAAATATTTATTTAAAAAAAAAAAATATTATTTAAAAAAACTAAAATATAAAAAACTTACAAATTTTTATTTTATTTTTTTCCATGTTTTAATTTTCAGTTTTTAAACTATAGTTCAAATTTTGATAAAACTATTACGGGAGGCTTATTTTATAAGAGAATTTCATTACATTAAATTCATAAAAAAAGTTTTCTCTAACCCGAAACTTGCGGGCATGTCCCCTTTAGCTAAACTATAAATGAAATGCTTCGAAACTTACCGTTTTTGGTTTTAGTTAACGTTCGTGAACGTAATTTTGGATAGTTTTTGACAGTAATATCTGGTTTCGTACTAGCATTAATTTAGAACTCCAGCTTGGAAGCTGGAATTGGCACACAAAGTCATTGTTCTGAGTTTTGAGAAAATATCTCGCATTAAATATGGTTAGTTAATACCTTTCTAAAAATTTCTTATTTAAAACAAAACTCTTCAAAAGCCTAACTTTTTTGTCTTGTTTTATCAAAACAAATGTTGAATAAATGTTTGGCTTAATTTATTTTAAATATAAGTACATATAAAATGTTCTCATAAGACTAGAACATTTTCCCAGTGCAATATAATAGTCGCAAACTTCGAAAAATCTAACTTTTATCAATCTTCAATCTTCTTATTATAAACAGTATCAATAAATTTCCAAATCCCTTGCCTTATTCGGTCGGGCATGGTCGAAACATTAGTTTAAAGGACTGCGAAAGGCCTGCGCCCAAGCGGAGACTTTTTCGAGATTTCGCCTAGGCGACTTGGAAATCCGCCAAGTCGCGAGAAGGCAACGCTCGTGTCGGCAACTGTACCGTGCGCTAGCGCACAACTTTTCCGGTGTGAAGCGGCAATTGAATTTTCACGCCTACGCTGCTGCTGCTGCTGCTGCTGCTGCCGCCGCCGGCTGGGGAGCATGCGAAAGGAGAGGCAAGAAAAAAAAATAAGTAGCGCTTCCGTATAAAACAGTCACACACGCTACATTACGAGAAGCTGAGCTAGGGAGGGGTGGAAAAACTTTTCTTTTAAAACGTCATCGTAAATTCAAATTCAACGATATTAAATTTTCTAATTCCCATGCGCGCTAGAACGGCGACTCAAAGTGGTGCTAGTTTTTTAAATTTAAAATTCTCGCGCGCAGCGCTGATGTATATCACCTTTTAAGAGTCAGTTTTAAGCGACTTTCTGGAGACCTTGCTCCAGAGTGTACTGATTCATAAGACGGAATTTTAGGAGTGCATGGATTTTTCCGAGCGATAACAATATTCAGGAAATGTTTTATGCCGAAATAAAGACGGAATATATCACAGTGAACAGGATAACCACAATTTCATGCTATCAATTCTTTTGGTTTTTTAAATTTATGTAAGAAAAACTGGCGCTCACTATAGTTTAGTGTCAAAAAATTGTACTTATTTTATATTAATAATTAAATAAAAAATAAAATGAAACTAGTATAAATTAATATTTCTTATTAGGTAATTACTATACGGGTACTTAAAAATTAAGTAAATTGATAAAAATAACTTTTAAAAGTATCTAAATTTACAAATTTCAAGGAATTTTGTAACTTCATTTAGGCTGAAAATAACTTCAAGCTAAAGAATGCCTTAGTTACATTCCAACATCCAGTAAATGTCATTCAGGTATGTTAATAAGATTGTAAAATAATAGTTTCAACAAATTTTACTGCATGATGAAAATTGTTAGGAAGTTAAATATATGTTACTATAGACCATCAAAATTTAAAAAGTTTCTAATTAACCAACTACTGTTCATAATTTCACCTATCGTTAAAAAGCCCATTAATAAAAGATAATTTTAATTTTTAACAAGATAATTTATACAATAAACTCATATTTAGATCAACCCGATATTAAAGAATAAATTAAGAAAAGAAAACGCGATAAAAGGCAGCAATGAGTACATCAAGCCATAAAAACCAGTATATACTCCTCACGCGGGCACCAAACATCTTAGCACCACTCATGGCTCCAGCCAAGAGCCAAGTAGAAATTTCACCTGTCATGCGCCGCGCAGCGGACCAGTTTTACGACGGGAAAACGCTCGTTTACTGCCCTCCGCTCTCCTTTTTCTTCCTCCGGCCAGATCCGCGCGCTGCGATACCCACACTCGCGGGCATTTATACCCCTGCATTGTCCTCGGCGTTTAATCGAAATCGCGCGTGGTCCAGAAAACGCGCGGCAACGACTGCCCGCATAGCCTATATATACCTACCTACCCGGCGCTCAGTCGCCGTCCCGTCTGTTTACGAGGTGCGAAAATAGGCAGCCGCACCGCAGAGCTTTACGAGCTACGAGGCTCGCTGCGTGCGCGGATTCACGCCGTATATATCTATATACGTATATATATGTATATACCCGGAGCCAGCGCGATTTGCCCGCGCAGCGTCGTTCGCGGTGTGTATTAGAAATAATAGAAACGAGCTCTCTGCGGCTCTCTCGTCGTCTGCCAGATGCCAAGCGCGAATAAGAGCCGCGCGAACGAGAGACCGCTTTTGAAAGAGAAGAACAGCTGCGGGCGCGCGCGAACGCGGGATGCTCAATATGGATTTTCCGCGGCTCCGCTGTTAGCGCGGCTTTCTGTCTGTGAATGGCCGCCGCATCGCCGTCGTAAAATCGGTTATTACGCGGGGCTACGGAGGACGCTGTTGTTATAAATCGCGAACGGGCTTTCTGGAAAGATTTGTCGCTTCGGGCGCGATGAGCGGATTGAGGAAATGTTGGATGGATTTGGGAATGCGTTGGTTGCGAGGTTGGATGATTTGTGGTCGCTGTTTGGATTTTCGGGATTGAAAGTTTACCTGGAGTGGTTTGAAGTTCAATGTTTTAGTTTGGTTGGCATTATTTAGGCGATGGGGATGTTTCTTTATTTATGGATAAATAATTCAGAATTTTTTTTTAATTTATTGATATGAATTAATATTTCTAATCTTTAAAAGTTTGTGAAACAATTTGTATTTTATAACGGAAAAATAATAATAGTACGGTCGGAACTAAAATGAAACTATATACGTCTCTCCAATTTTGGAAAATAATCGAATGCTGTTCCGAAGAGTTCGTACACGTAGTTGATTTGCTTTTCTATCAGTATAGATATTGCTGTAACTTTTGAAAAGAATTGATCGATATATATACTGACGACAAAAATCAAATTAAAATAAAATTTTAAAAATAATAACAACAGTTTTTTGTTTCATCTCGCAGTTGCATGGTTCATATCAATTAGTACAAAAAGTACACGTTGAATAAAAAAATTCAGAAAATGTAATATCAAATATCTATATTTGTTGAAAAAAAGAATTGATTGATAGTAAAAAATGATTTAGGACAGTTATTCAGATTTGAGAGACGAAAAAATAAGTTTTATTAAATCAAAGTGTTTAAATAAATTAAAAATACAACATATGCAGGCAAACTGTCAAACATAGTAAGGCCAGTAGGAACTCGAGAATTTTAGAATTTTTTATTATCTTTATTAAAATATTATATTTTTATATTTTATATTTATTTAATTAATTTTTTTGAATCTATCACATTTATTCAAAATTTTGAAATCACTGATATTTTTAAAAAATGCATATTCTTTTTTATCATCATTTTCTTTAATCAGAAAATATTTTAAAAAAAATAGATCCTTATTGTTTTAATTTTCCGAATCATTGTACTTCAAAAATATTGCAATTTATATTTATAAAGCCAAACATTTAAATCAGACATTTTATAATTGCTTTATAATAAAAATTAATAATCCGTGAATTTGTATTTTCAGTTCTTTAAAGAAATTATTTATCATGTTAACTTTCTGTCACTTTTTAACATAATATAATGTTTATAAGATAATAAGTGACAAGCACTTTGTTTGAAGAGAATTTTAAATATTTTCGGAATTAAAACAAGATTTATAGAGGATTGAAATAATTTATAGTTAAACTTCATTATAACTTTCTCTAACAATTTATTTTATATTTCAAAATGTATTCCTATGATTTCTAAGTTAATTCAAATCAATCGAACACGATGCGAACTTCTCGCTCGTCAAATGAGAACTAAAATATGAAAAATTTGAACCTCTATTCGAGGATTAGAGATTCTTTTTGTTCGCGGCCTCGCTCGGGTATTTATCGCTCGTAAAAACTAATGCCCTTTTCTATGAGTGCAATCATATAATAAACTATTTCTTTTTATGGTAGTAGTAGCTTCGTCTAGAAGCTTAATAGACCTAGATTGATCTTTATCAACCTGCCCCAATTCGAAAATCCTCGATTTCTTAGGTTGGCATTTTTGGCTTCTAGATCATAGGCAAACCTGTGCACAAAAGACTCAACTTTAAGAGTTAAAATTAAATTAGAGAAACTATAAAGTTTCAATACGTGTTTTTCAAAATAAAGAATTAATAATAAGGATCAAAGTCGAACTTGTTTGAAGTTGAGCAACGAAAGGTTTAACATACAATTTCGCAAGTTGGAATTTGAATGATTTTTCATACTCTTTTATTGCTCTATTTTAAACAAGTATAAATTTGATTTTAATTATTAACTGTTAATTCTGAAAGTAGCAAAATAAAATTTGCTTTTTATACTTTGATCTTATTTATTGGAAATTAGCTAAGGTTTTTTATAAACTAAATAATTCATATATTAAATCAAAGCTGTTTTTTCAAATTCATGCATCTACGTGTTAAATTTTTCGAAGAGTTAGACCATTTGATTGCAGTTTTGACAATTTTTTAACATCTAAAAACATATATCTCGAAGTTTCATCAAAATTTTTGATTCAAAAACCTTACACTAGACTGGTGAATTATCATTAAGTTTAACTGTTACTGATAAATGTTAATCTTTAAATGAGTGATTTGCATAGTGAAAAGAGCTTTACAAAATAGGGTGAAAAGTCAATTATTTATGTTTATAAAATATTAAATCGCGACATTCGATAACAGTCAATATTTTCTACCTTTATTAAATTAGATTAGCATACGTTAGATGAAACGAAATATGTTATAAATTAAATAATTTATAATGTCATAAGGTATAAGTTATAACTATTTTTTATTATGTTTTATCAATAAATGAAATCCGAAATTCACAGAACTATTCTGCATTTTGTGAAATCTCCTATACGTTTGTAACTACCAATCTAACTTTATCCCTATAAATTCAAATTTCTTAAATCAGTAAAAAAACTTTAACCGATTCCCAGCAAATTATAATGAACGACACAATAAAACAATGACATTTTCACCAATTTCCACTCAGAATAAACCTCGCATAATATCCTAACCGATGACGTTCACGGAAGGCCGTCGACGCAGAGGAAGTCGTATAAGCGACGAGCGGGAAGGGGCACAGCCTCGAGTCGAGGCGAACGATCGGGCATCCAGATTCGATCATTAGGCAGAGCATCACAGGTGCGCGCATGAGACGTAGGCGCGCGCTATGTGAGAAGCTCGCCATACACGCGCGATATAGCCACGCGCAGGCACTAGTCGCGCAGTCTCGGATACAAATTGGCCCGTTCCATATTGGGAATTGTAGTTTCTGCTTCCCCGCGCTCCGGTACGTAACGATGCCAATTTCCAGGGGGCGCGGCGGCGGCGCAACACAAACGAGAGGAGTACAAGCGTTCGTGTGTAAAGGGCGATTTGCGCGTGTGCACGCGCCTCTCTGTGTAGGCCTTTGAACAAACCAACTCCAATGGTAATCCCTTCGTGAATTGGGCTAATACGATTTACGATTTGCCAGAGGCGCCTTTTTGCCTGGCCGACGACGACAGCGACGGCTCGCCGTTAGCGGCCGAGTCGTTAGACATTTGTTGCGTTGACTTTAGCTCGTTCGGGGGTTTTTTTTGCGCTTTTTTTTGCGCGTTGGAACGGTTGGCTTTGCTCGCTGATAGAGGTAGCGAAATGAGAATTTTCTCGTTCGTGAAATATGCTCTTTCTGGGCTTCTTTTTTATCGCCTGGCATAATAATTGGTAAATGGATTAATTGTTGTCCGTGCTCATTATAATCGACGTAAATTGCGTAATTCACATTATCTTTCACAGAGATTATTAATTTTTTTCATGTCAGTTTTTAATTCACGTTGAAGTTTTTATAATTAGAAAATTATTTGTTTGTGCAAATGGTAATTAAATTTAAATTATTATCTTTCATGAAAAATTTAGCTCGAAATAAGTATTAAAATAGCTGGAAAAAATCTATTGAAATGCGAATATTAATAGAGTTATTCAAACGGTACGTATATAAATGATAAAGGAAATAATATTAATGTATTTATTCGAAATCATATTTCATGAAAATCAGGCATGTCAATTTCCAGAGTGAAATTTGCATGCATTCTAAATTATCTATTCTAATATTTTTGACTGAGAAAGCTGCTTACGCTATAAGCTTGTTTTTGCATGAAAACACAAAAACTATTCACGCTCTAACGCATATAACAAAATCGCGCACATAAGATTAAATACTGCAGAGTTTCCGAGAAAAAAAAAGTTATTTTACTTATACGCAGCGTTGAGTAATCCGTGTATTAAAGTATAACAAACAAATCAGGACTATGATTAAATAACATAGGGTGGAAAGGGAAGTATATAGTTCCGAGCGTGCTGGAAAAACATTAGCCAAAGAAACCGTCACGTAATAACATCTTACCGTATATTGGTATATAAACTGCCTCAGACTTAATCCTGGTCACATTTACTATTTACCCATCGGCTTAACTGTCTTGAAATGAAAACTATAAAGGTTGTTTATTATTTGTGATTCTATTGTTCTTTTAATAATTGAACAAATGACAGTTTTTATTTTTTTCATTATGAACAATTTCAATAATTCGTAATCATTCCATTAAATGTATCCGTTATAACATAAAATTTCTAATGTTTAACAAAATTTTATTTATTACTATAAAGAGAAAATAAGCAAAAGTTTTTACGTTCGAATGAGAAATTTTAGATGCACCCGGGCTTTATACGTATTTGTTCTCACCGTCGTAAACTTTACCGTTTTCAGAGGCTGCTTCTAGTTTTTATTGTCTCCAGCGCATTAATTCACGCAGATGCTCACAAAGCTTATTCTTTTCAACATCACCATGGACCAGTCGTAGGCGACGGTGTTAAGGTTGTTTGGAAGGACCATCACGGCCACGATGACATTGATTATAGAGCTCACCCGAAATACGACTTTCATTATGGCGTCGAGGATCACCATACCGACGATCATAAAAGCCAAAAGGAACATAGAGACGGTAACGATAATCGTGAATTTTACTGCTCATCATCACTCTACAAATTTTTATTTATTTTTTGCATATTGTCCAGCGTACAATAGACCGCGCTTGTATTGTTTATATTAGGTAAAAGTATCTTAAGTGATTATAAAAAAGTTTGAGTCAAAATTTTGAAAAATTGTTAGGAATTTATGATATAATTTTATATTATTACAAGTTATTATTGTTGAATGCAACTAACCCATTGTCTGCTGTATAAAATCGACTTTAAATTTTGCAACTCATGAATTCATAAATTTGCATTATTCTCATTTATTATTATAGGAAACGACGTTGCTGGCGAGTACGTAATTCACGAGCCTGGTGGTAACGTAAGGACAGTTAAATATCACGCCGACCATCACGGTGGATTCTTTGCGGTAGTACACAACAGCGGTGGAAATGATCACTCGGGTGGTACATATGGCGGAGGTGGACATCATCATCACGAAAATCATCACCACAACGAACAACCTCATCATGATGAGCATCGCGATCATTACAGTCATGGTCACCACGACCATCACTATCATCACAGCTATCATGACTATTGATGTATAATTTTGTATGCATATTTTGTAATGCGGGAAAAGTGTATTAGTTTACTGTGAGTTTTGTTATTTTGTTTATAGCTTTGTTATTACTAAATATACTTCACTTTTGTATCCATTTAATATAATATAAATAAATAGTATAATATGAGTATAATAACTTACTGTTTTAAAGTTTCATGTAAATTAAAATTGCTTTTACGTCAATAATAAAACCCGAACTCCTTTGACCTGTGTAATTATAGATTTACTTAAAATATTTAATGGATCATTTAATTATTATTCTTGGAATAACTTTTCAGATCAGAAGAAAATATGATTTTTACTGAGTTGTTAATCTGATGAAAATTTTTAAAAATATGACGTTTTAATGCCATTAAGATTACTTATGAAATTTTTTCGATTTTTTAAAATTACATGTTATTTAAAACTCAGTATCTTTTTAGTTAATAATCGATCGCAATATCTTCAGTCCATTATTGTTTTTACATTGAAAAATTGATCATTACCAAAATTGAATCCCTTAATAAAAACATGCCTCGATACTCCAATTTTAATAATACGAAACTGTATAACAACACTTCGCCTTAATATTATTCTCAAAATCGCCTTTGTCATTTTTATTCCTCAGAAAACTTTCGCTACACGCGCACACTCGAATCATTCGCAGAGGAATCCTGAATTCCCCTCTGTACAGCAATTCCCAATTTTTCCCCGCGTGAAATTCCAGCAACGTCGGTACAAGTACAGCCGTCGCGTCTTGTCAGCTTTACCTCGCGATCGAATTTCTAGGCAGTGCGTAATACCCTCTCGATCTTACGCTTTAATGCAGCCCCGTCAGTCAACTTGGCGCTCTTGTATGTACCTCGAAAACAGAATCAGCGGAGCGGTACCTACCGCGTGTAATATGGGACATATGGCGCGCGTCGGTAAAAGTAATCAAAAGACGGCTAGACGTATACCGCGGATAAATAATGGGTGATCGATCGTGGCAAGAAGCACGGCAGCAACTGCTGTTCGTGGTGTTTTCGGGACGCCTTAAATGTCGCGCGATTACGAGCGCATAATAAGAAATTGATGGGCGCCCGACGTCGCTCGGATAAGCGTTTGATGGATGCGTGATGCACGCGCTGCTGTTTCGATGTGTTTTCTGGTATTAATCTTCGGGGGCCTGTCTAAGGAATCAAGGAATAAAATGTCCGGATTCTTATGCGCTTTCGCAACTGACGCGGGAAAACATTAGTTGTCCATAGGGCTGTCAGTTTTGATATACAAGGAGTATTGTTTTTGTCATCTTTATAATAGGGAATTTCTGATCAAATATGATCTTTTCTACTTCGGTGACATTAGCTAATGGTACTTTTTTCTTTATGGCGGTAAAAAATAAGTATTTTTTTAACATGAGGGTGTGTGGCTGTGTGTGTGAGTGTATGAGTATGTATGTATGTGGCTATGAGTGTGAGTATATGTGTATGCAAGTGTGCGTCTGTATGTGCGTATATGCTTGTGTGTACTTGTTTGTGTGTTGTTATTCACAATAGCAGACATTGCATGTTTAAGTTATCTAAATACTTATCACTTAAATTTTAACGTTGTCTCAAACTTCAATATCATGGAACGGGATTATACCACACTAGCAAACGCTGACCTACAACAAGATGTTTGGCTATTAGCTATCCGCAGGCTTGCTGATTTTCAAGATTAGTAGTAGCTGAAATCTGAACTTTAAAGTTAGATATTTGCTAATTTCAAAACTTCAAAAATATTAAATTATATCAGATTCCGTTATACAATAATTAAATTTCATTTAATTAGATGGGAAATTAGACAATAAAATATATATGTTTTCAAAGGAGAAAATTTCTTTTACCTGAATTCTTTTTTATTTGTATTCTTCTTAATCTTATTTCTTACTATTTTTAAGTATTTTTAAGATTCTTTAATCAGCCAAAAAATCATCAAATCAGCATACTAGAGACGTTTGTAAAAATCATTCCCACTACAAATATGAAAAATTGAAATAAACTCAGATGAATTCAGATACCCGTCTAATCCACCAGAAACTAGTCCGCGCAAAATGAGTCAGAACGGGTTTTTGCCATTAACAGCGCACTAGCTCGTTTCGTTTCGAATTTCATTAGTATTGTAGCAGAGTTCGCTAATCTCGCAGAAAATATCGTCCGCCTAAGCGACGTTCTGATAAATTAGTTTTCGAGGGGAGCGCGCAGGAAGGCGGTAGAACTAAAGATCCTCTCTCATGGAGCTCCGGAGAAATAGCTCACTCCCTATCTCTCGCTCAGCAAGGCATCCCGAGGCTCAAATACCTCCGCAGAGCAAGAACTGATTTCCGACCGAGACACTGCAGCGATTGCCTTATCGCACGGTATCGCAGACTCTATTACTTCGCTGGCAGCACACGCATACGCGTATAAGTAAGCACGCGCACATCTGCTTTGCTCATAATATAAATAGGTCAGTGCCAATCAACGATTTAATCAGAAACGTCAGTCTGACCTGCAGGACATTGTGGAAACTGTCTCCTTGGGTCGGCAGTAAATTTGATTCTCTTTTTTCCTGATAAGTGTGAGGGAAATGTATGATCTTAGGATTTATTTAATATAAAATAATTATGCACGTAGTAAGAACGTACAGCACTTTATAAGAGGAAAAAGTGTTTTTGTCGAATTTGATATTTTTAGTATTTCAAAATTTAAATTAATTAAAAAATCAAGATTTGTTTATTTATTTATTGAGATAATAAAATATTTATATAAATTTCATAAAAATATGACAAGTAAAGTATACTAAAAAACACTGATTTTGGAAACAACAAAAAACGTATTGTTGTTGGAGCGTATTGTAAAACGCATTATTTTACAAAAAAAATCAACACGATTTTAAACTCAGACTCAGGAAAATTTCTAACTAAATCGATACTTTCATCCACATCAATTATTTCCAGAGCCGTCTGCGCAAAATTAATAAAGCTTAATCTGAATATAACTTCGGCCGAAAGCTCGTATATACTTTTTTACAGCCCTACACACAATATAGCCGATCGATCCAGCGCGCGTCCCGTGCGCTAATTCGGCGAGTATCGATCACGTCTGAAGGGGTCAGTGTACGTTAGATACACGCTGGATTCGTCTGCGGAAATATCCCGCGCGCTGATCCGATTATAATTTACAAGAAATGATCTTTCCAGACACACGCTGCGCGCTTTGCCCTCCCTCCGGCCGTTCCTCCCTCAATGGAAAACTTATGACTTTGCATTTGACTTCTCCCGCTGGTGGCTCGGTATATAGAGACCTTGGGCCGCGACGATGGATAATATCCATAATGCTTTCTGACTTACCCGATTTTTCAGACGACTCCGCTTTAGCGCCGAGGCCATATATTGATAATTTCCGCGGAATCTATCAATTTTCTTATGTGATTTATCGAAGCCGTACTTTTTCGCTGAATTTATGATCCGCTTGCAAAGATACACGCTGTGATTTTTGTTTATTTTGTTCAGGAACTGTTTGGCTACGTGCTATGTCAATTCAAGTGTTTTATTGTTTTTTCTTTTTTTATAGCTACTGCATACTGATGTTTCATTATTACAATAAAAATAATGTTTCTTTCAAATAAATGTTTCTGAAATTTAATTAAAAAAATTTAATTAAAAAATTGTTTTATACATTTCTTTTTAATTGCTAAAATGTTTTCTTTGATGTAAATGACAATTCCTTTCAAAGCCTTTTCAATATTTTCATTTTCCAGTCGATAAAATAAAGAAAAGTTCAATTTAGTTTATCACTGCAAACTGAAACGTTTTAATTGCTCTTTGATACAAACATGTTTTTTAAAAAATTCTCATGTATACATAAGCAAACAAGAGAAAGGAAAATAAACACTCGTTATTATAATATCTATCGCTAGTATAAATATGCTTGCAAACATGTTTAGTTGTTAAATTGGATGAAGATTCCACAAAATAATTTCAAACAATGGGTGTTTTTACTATAGTTAGGCCTCTAGAAGATTCAATATTTATACACGCACACGTAAAATTCATGTTCGTAAAAGAATTAAGTAGTAAGTGGATTGCACTGTTTTAATAGCTATAACATCTTAGAAAATCTTCATTTCTAAAAACTCGATAATTGATAATATAATCCAAATTCAGTAATCACGTTAGTAAATTTCTTGAGTTGAATTTGCATTTAACCGCATCGCTATCATGTTAAGTGTGCATACTGAAAGTACAATCAAGAAAGAAATATTCTTTTTCGCGTTTAAGAATGTAATAATCATTTCACCTTAAATGTTGATAAATACTTTATAAATGATCACGACAATAGTGGACAGTGTAAGAAAATTTATTTATATTTTTTGATATTTTATCTTACTGAATACTAGAGTCTATATCTTGAATGTCATCTATAGTTTGATTATTAAATTACAAACAGATTATAAAATTAATTTAATAGAATGAACTAAATTTATTTCACTAATTATTTTGCTTCCATTTTGCTGATTAAAATGGAGAGCATAGTGCAAAATAAAAATCTGAAATAATGATAAAAAATTTATGATTATTTTTGTGATTTTTTGAAGACATTTGTTATGATTTTTTTATGTAAGTTTAAATTAAAGATATTTTCGTTAAATTTAATCATTATTCTCTTTAGATTTTACAACACAAAATAATTCCTTTGTGCAAAAAACACTAGTTTTAGCAATAAAATAACGTGAATTTGAGATTTTATGACTTATGCTTCAGAAAAATGGGCTCGTTTGGATACTGACTGATTTTGAAACCTTTATTGTTTCAATAATAATTCTTCCCTAGGCACACTGTCTAGTCCTTGTGAGTAAAATTAATTATCAAATTAATGTAAAAAAAATAAGGCATCTTGAAAAAATGATATATGATCATTTAAGTGAGTCTGAAAATCAGTTAAAAATTCAAATTTGGCATCGTAATTAGAAGACGAAAAATGAACTGTTTTGCTTATAACAAATGGTAAAAATTAAATTACAATAAACTAGGAGTTAGTTGTCCTCCGTTATGTAGTTATCTATCATTTTACAAAAGTTTAAGATTATATTATAATACCACAACGAGAAAAGCTT
The DNA here is from genome assembly GCA_900480035.1 of Eupelmus urozonus. NCBI lineage: Eukaryota > Metazoa > Arthropoda > Insecta > Hymenoptera > Eupelmidae > Eupelmus > Eupelmus urozonus. Next base: position 14,179 of record UELX01004487.1, read on the forward strand.
GATAATAATAATTTTTTACATTATTCAAGCTTTTCTTACCGTGTTGTGATTAAATTTGAAGTTTTAATTGACTTTAGAACCTCGTTAAAATTAAAAATGTAATAACCGTGAAGGCATGATAATTTTGCGAAAAAAATTATAAAAAATAGCAATCACTTAACGCGAATAACAACCGTTAAAAGTAAGTACAAAAACATCAGAAAAAACGTACACGTCTTGTTGAGGTGTTAAAAAAATTTTACTCCCTTTTACGAGCTTGCGTATGTCGAGCGGATTTGGAAAGCCCGTGGCGGCCACCGCGGAAGAGGACAGCAAAACGCGAGGACGAGTAAAACAACGTTACGTAGCCTGAAACACGGCCTAGAGGCGGGGGGCATTTGCATGAAAATGTCGAGAGCGTAGGTACGCGCGACACACCGCGGACCCGAACAGCTTTTATAGTCGTACCGAATCCAGGAATGTACCGCTCGCTTCCATCCTATGGAAAGCAGAAGGCCGGGAGACCAACAGCAGAAGCTCACAACTAGCTTTTTACGAGTGTGTTTCATTGCGTTGACGCTAACTCCAAAATCAGTCATGAAGCAACTTTTTTATGTATTTGTTATTCGCTCTAACCGTGTACTAGTGAAGAAATGAGCAAAACAGGGAGAGAGAAAGAGAAAAAGAGAGAGTTTTATTTCTGAGTAAATGACGAGCAACCGCCATGCACAGCTCGATGTAATAAAAAAGGGTTTTATTGAGATTTAGAATTTGCAAATAAATAACAAGGTTTATAATAAAATAATATTTTATTAATGAGATTTTTTTACTTATTAATGATAAATCGTATTGCAATAGGTTCTTCTTCATCTTTGAATCACCTTAACCATTATAAAATTCGCTTTATGACCGCAATATAAGTTTTAATAAAAATATCTTTATCATTAATGCGTAAGAAAATTTATTTAGAAAGGTACAACCTCCAAAATAAAATGATATTTTTCTTTAACTTTTCCGAAAAAGCATAAAAGATTTACATTGCTATTCATTATTAAGTGAGTTATTTATTAAATTTAATATACACGTGTGTTGTTAGAAATTGGTTTCCAGGTTTGCACACTGAGAGAAAAATTATGGGAAAAATAAAGAAAAAATATGAGAAAAATTACTATTTTTTATCGTAATTCAAGATATGATCGACACTTTTTAATTATTATAGTTAAAAATTATTTTAATTAAAATAGAACATCAAAGGACGCCGTGTTGCCTTTTCGACGAATTTCCAAGAAACGAAATTTACTATACATATAGACTGGTAAAAATATCAGGGTATAGCGCACAAAATTATATATTTGGAATAATAATAAACACATGTTACATATTATAAATCTAACTAAAAACTCATATTTACCATCAAATTTGCAAAAAAAATCAAGAAGTTTGAGTTTTAAGCACTGTAAATAAGGTACAATTTTACCAGTCAACATAGTAAAAATTCTCATTCAAAATTAGAAGTCTTCTAATAACAATATTTACCATTCTCATTAGGAAAAGTGACTATAATAGCGCGTAAGAATTGTTAAAAAGATGACCATATCTTGAATTACCATAAAATATAGTAATTTTTTACCCTTTTTTCTCTCAGTGCAGTCTTGTTTGTTTATTTGATTATTACAGAATGTAGCAAAAAGTAGTTACTGAATTAAATGAAAAGTCGGATTGGCATTTAACCAATATGGTCTAACAGGGCTTGGAGCTGTGACCTTTACTAATCTGTTAATATATCAATGATATTCCTGAATTTTTGTCTAGTTATAAGATTCCAGAGGATTCATTACAAGATATTTGTGCGTTGAATAAAGCGCTACGTCTAAATGATGTGAAAACTAAGGTCAATATCTTTGGTTCTGAGTGTAATATCAATGAGTCTCCTGTTGAAGAAGTAGCCGACCTAAATATAATTGTGGATTATAAGCTCACGTTGAAGAAGCAAGTATTAGACGTGGTTAGTCGAATGGCCATCAGATTGATGTATACGCTGAGATCTTTTTAATCCTCCACTTCTACTTCTCGTAGTGTCATTAATTCCATAATGGTAAAGTTGGAAAAAATACTTAAATTCATAATTAAAAAAGAATAAACAGATGAATTATGAAGTGTGAATGTTCGTACAGGAGTTGAGTGTACCAAATATACAGTAAATAATAATGGTATATTATTTACGATGACTGATAACATAACAGCATTGATAGAGAGAGAAACTATTGAAACAAAGGTAAAAATTTAACATGAAGCTTCATTGTCTCTATTATGAGAGTCAAATGCATGAACATACATTGAATAATCTCATAAAAACGACGCGTAGTTAGATGGATATGATCAAGCGAAAATCAAACTTTTTTAGCAATTTTGGAAGACTTCAGAATTTACCTATAAATGTTGAGTATTATACTATATTTGAGCAATACAGTAGTGATATCAATGATACAGCCAGTCCCTGATCTTCCTTGCTACGTCTCCAAATAATGCAGTTTCAGCGTTGGCTATGAATCGACGTGGAAAATTCGCAGGCGTGTGAAGATATGTGTATCTGATTTTCCTAGAACTTTTATTCAAAGTAACCACATTGTGATTTCACTGTATTTCTCACCCAATATATTTAATCTTATTTGTTGCCTTACTGTAACTGATTGATTCTTATCTATTTCTTAGTATTTTATGCTACTTTTAATATAATTTTCAGTAATAGTGTTTTTAAGAATCGAAGAAGCAGAACTTTTTTCTATCATTGAATGCAAGAAGACACCGCCAAGAGTTCCATGAAAATCCATGATTCAAAAACTTGATTTCTTACTAGCATATTTTATAATTATATTTAACGACTCTAAATGAAGTAAGTCTAATCAAACCGGACCCATTAGTTTCACAAAATTTTGTGTTGATAAGTTCCGATAGTGATAGGATAATGACCTTGTCTAATTAAAAGCGTTATCATGCTAAGGATATAAAGATAACTCGAAGTAACATATGTAAAATTGTCAGTTGTTTAGTAAAAGAGTATCAGTTACAAAAACGCAAGGTCCGGGATTCAATAATTGTTTGAAATAAAGCGAATTTTTTTATATTTGATTTATTTTAACATAAATAAGGTAAGTTAGTTAAATATGTCAAAATGAATAGTAGCCTTAAGTAATCAAATGGATGCAATTCCAGTCCAAACCCGTAGATAAAATTTTTTTATTAATGGACAAAATAGTATATTACGTACCAAGAGAAAAAAAAATAAAAAAAAGAAAGAAAAAATGCAGAGTGATAAACATACAATTATTTTATCCATAAAATTAATTTCATATATGATGCATAATATATATTATATAATACATTATATATTATTTAATAGTACATTATGTGCCAAGGGCGATAAGTGGACCTTTATTGCCCGAGTACTGCAACCACACGAGGGCATAAAGG
>UELX01004488.1:0-17623 GCA_900480035.1 Eupelmus urozonus
TAATAAATATTTTGAATTTCTCTTTTGTCATTGTAAAATAAACAAGTATCGTTTTAATAAATATTTATATTAGCAAAGAATAGTTTATTTCGTTAAGTAACCCCTACTTTTTTAATAAAAAAATCACAACGTGTGTATAATAAAAATAATAAAGATGAGAAACATTAAACTAACAATCACCACAAAGTTTAAAAACGTTAATTAATATTTATGAACAACTTGAAATGAATTCATTTGCACAAATCTTTATACACTACAAACTATCCATCACCAATCAATCAATCGATTTCATCCAATTAATCAAGTCTCATACAAATTCCAATCTCAAAGCCTGACCTATATACCTTCCGCATAGACAAATCATGCTCACCTCACCTGAACTCACTATCCATCCAATCCGGTCCTTCCCTATTCCAATACTTCTTGCGACGATAACAGCATTCCACTTCTCTAAGCTCGTGAATCACCCGAAAATCTCCACCTCTCTACAACTACGATTAATTAAACTCGCGCAAGGATTCACTCGCTCACACGAAAAGCAGCCGATCGTTCGCAGACGCACAGGGACTTTTTTCGTCGCCGGCTAACCGAGCACTAAATCGTTCGACCTCGATTTTTCAAGCCAGCCGGCAATTATTTTTCGCTAAGCATACATATAGCTTCCTGGCGGGCAGGAGGCGCCGATCTCGTTATCAGTGAAAGTAAGCGAGGCCGGAAATTTCACGACGACGATTGTGTCTCGGGCTTTCGATTTCGGAGAGACGGCTTCATTTTAGCCGAGGTGGATAATCGCTTTTTACGCTCGGCGCGCGATTTAAACGAGCGCGAGACGCGCTAACACAATGAACTTTTGTTGAGGGAGTTTAATTGAAAATTTCGTCGGGCTGTTATTATGGTATTTAGGTGGTTAAGGATTGTTTGTTGGGCTTTGCGAGGGATTAGCGATTGGAAGATCGGTTTACTGTGGGTTTAGTGTTTGGGGAGGGTAATGAGATCTGATCGGCTTTGTAGACTTAATATCAATTTTTTGCAGGTTTTTGTTATAAGCGGTTGGATGTTGTTAATGGAACTTTAATTAAAATGGATTTCTTTTAAAAACCGATCTAAAATTAAGTAAAAAATTGGTATTGTTAGTTTGGAGCTTGGCGAATTTTACTTAATAGCTTCGTGCTGAGATTAATTTTAAAGTACAATCACTTATTCAATTTGGAAGATACTTAGGTGCGCTAAAATGGATCTGAAGTATAAACATTTATGTTATAATTTGTTCTTAAATTATAATATTGGAAATAATACTATATGGACAAAGAATTTTTGTAGTGATAACATAATTTTTCTAATAAAATTCATATATTGCCAAAATAGACATTATCAAGAATAGAGAAAAATTTTACAAAAATGGGAAACTTTTGTATTTTTTAACCTATTTTAATCTCGATTATAAAAAAATTATGAAATACACAGTAAATTGTCGGCTAAAATTATGAAATAAAATGAAAATTAACTTAATAAATATACGTTTAAAAATTCAAGTCTAAAAAAAATGTTTTTTGAACATAAAACTGTAGAACTGTTTTGAATGTTACACAACCTGTTAAAGCTTAAAACTAACTAGAGTAAATATAGTTTTGCTAAATGATTGTATATTCACCTGCCGTCGAAAAACTGTCAACTGATAGTGTTAACTAGTGTTAACTGTTACATAAATATTTTTCCAATAAATATGCATCCACGTATATATTTTTCCACATGTGCAACTCAAATTATAAAGTAACAATTTTTACCACACTTATAAAAGACGAAGTCATAGATCCACTAACTCATCTTGGTTATGTTTGATAGCAAAGTTGAAAAAACAACATTCGAGATTCGAATAACAGGTATGCCTTTGTATATATAAACATTTAACAAACTTTAGTTATGTATTTTATTCTTATTTCACGCGTGTATGAAAAAATTTATGAAATTTCATCAATCATCTTCCAACATCAATACAATCGATGAACGCATTCATCATAAATCCATCATCTCTTATCGAATTAACAAAACGTATTGGTACTTACGATTACTTTTACATTCCTTTGTCCGAGATAAAGTGAATTCCTTTTTTCACGTCGCACACAAAACAACAGAAACCTTGAATCTCGTATATATGGACTTGACTGATTCGAAACGCACAACTTGTATTTACACGGTGTCTTTTCGGGCGACATTCAGTTGTCCGCGACGAATCGTCTGCTCCACTTTGTCGGCAAAACAACAGCGCGATGATTATCACTCAGAACGAGCTCAAAACGTTAATTCAGATATTTATCGCACAAAATGCCAATAACAGACATTTTAGTCTTTGGTCGCGCTCTATGAGTCAAAACGTTTGTTTTAAGTACCAGAGTAATCTTGAAAATATTGCGGATCGTAAAAATCGTATTATTGCAAAGTACATACACCTATGATGTATTTTTAGACGTGAAGATAAAGAAATAAAAAGTGTGCAGGTAGGTATTCGAACTTTTAGTATATTTGAAAAGACTATTACAAAACGAAGAAGTTCATGTAACAAGCCTATAAAAGCAGGTTATAAAAAAGTCATTTCTTTGTTTACAATATTACATAACCTTAATGGTGTGAAAATGCAGTAAAACGCGTTGACGATCTGCCTCATGTTTCCTAAAACTCTCCAGCTAAAGTGCAAACGTCCCAGCCATAAGCAGCCAACAATTTATCAAAAAAAAAGCATTCAACCTCCATTCCTAGTATACATAATATACAGCTCACAATTCCGTGTTTGCTCTCGTCTATTACATTACATCTCGCGCCTAATTTCTCATCGCGCGTTCCGCCGTGTACACGACGACTTTAATCGAGCTCGATTGGCGCTTCCATATAAAAGCCTACTTTTTCCCCGGCTGTAACGTGCACACTGGTGTTTTTACTTATTAGCGGTAAACGAGGTATCGCCACTCTCACTTCCGACAATTGTTCAATTTAGGTACTCGCCCCGCTCGGTTTTTTCGTCTCCGCTACCGCGTGAGAACGTGTTTTCAACTTTTTCGTCGGCTGTAAGTAGTATTTATATAAAAAAGATTGAAAAGATTGGAAATCTGAAAGTTTGTTGATGATCGTCAGCGATGGGCTTAATGTTTTCAATTGTAGCTGTAATTGAAAGGTTCTATAGCAGCGATTGATTTTTCGGCACAGATTTTTTAAGTGATAAATATCTTTGTAGAAATTCGAAATTTCAAGTATTATAGTTAGCATTTATGATTTATTATTTAAAAAATTTTATATATAAGAAAAAAACCGAAATTCTTCATACTCAAAAAACGTACAAAATTCGCAAAGAAAATCGTCGTAACAAGCACAGCAACAGCCGTAAATTAATTTACTTCCCGCGCATGCACTTTACGACTACTGCAACGCTTTCAGCAAACCTCTCCGCTCGTTCGTTCTCTTAAATAAATCAGTCCAAAGCTCTGCAAAGCCGTTCTCAAAACACCACCTCTACATCTCACCGTTTTAACGCCTTACACATACAGCGCGCAGAGCGCAACGATTAGATCCGCGCGCGGAGGAAACTCGCCGCTTGCGCGCAGCTGCGCAAAAAAGATGCAAATATAGGAGCGAAGTGTGTTCCGCTTCGGGGTTATTACACCTACAATACACATCGGCTATAGCCTTGTGGCACCGTCAAGATATATATACAAGTGCCGCGCGGCTTATACAGACGGGGGGAGTTCGGGACGCACATATAAACGATTTGACTGGCGTAACGGAGTCGAGAGAGAGAAAGAGAAAACAATATGCGTTTTATTATTGCATAGGTAGCTATATTTGCGCGAGCGCGTTTTTTTATGCAGTAGCCGTGCGACGAACTGTTATAGTTTGCAGTTCTGGAGCGCGCTAGTGGAGCGAAAAGGTGGGGTCTGTATTGGTTCGATATCGATACATATGAATGTTTTTAAGGATTTTTGTTGTTCGGAGGGTAATTTTGTATGCAATGACGCGTGTTTTTTTGTTGCATAGCAATTTTAGAAATTTTTTTCTATGTTTTTTTTTATGTTACCAGTGTTTGTTCTTTAAAGTAATGTAAAGTTCGGTTAGACAGTAATAAACGCGATAATTTACCTCTTAGAAAAAGTAAATTTCTTGATTTTCTTTAATTTAATCCTTGGTTAAATAATAATTTATATTGCTTAAATAGAAAAACCTATATTAAACATCTTAAATACTAAGAATTCATAACAAAAAATAGGGATTATTGGTTGAAGTACGTAAGTATAAAAACCAAAAATGATATCACTAGGTACACAAATTCTTCCTTTATTTGCGTTTCTTATCTACCAGTACGAAAAAAACGGAACAATGTCCTTCTAAAATGAAAGCAAACATAGACACACAGTGCAAAGACCCATTGCATTTAACGATTATTTCACGTTATCGTATAGTGCGATAATGTTACATGCACCTAATAATAATCGCTTTTGTGAATGAGAGAGTTGGATTTGTTTGCGTGCGTATCTGACTTTGAAAGGTTGTTGACGCAAGGCTTTAAGATAGAAATGAAAGATTTATTGCGAGTAATACAAAAGTCGAGTAAAATAAGAAATGCAGTAAATTATCTGAGAATTGATTGATTTCAAAGTAATAAAATAAATAGATCAGGAATCTTTAAGTTTTAATCACTGTTAAAAAAGAAAACTGCTTTAAGCGAATAACATAGATAAATGATATAGAAATAATCGATGTAAGTATCGATGTACTATCATATTTTATCATTTTTGAAAATTCGTAGAAATCTAACTTATAAGTTATTATCCATCGGTAAATTAGAAACATGCAATATCATGCAGCACACGAAGTGATGTTTAGCGCCAGCTATTAGTAGCGTCCTTTTCTGGAACTTTGTTTTGAAATGCGCATATCCACTCCGCTTTTCGTCGCAGTCGTTACAAAAGTGACGGCACGTGTCGATTTGGGTTTGATTTACTTTGTATTATTGTGCATATAATAAAATTTACAATAAACGTATTGTATAAACAGGTAAGTTATAAATATTTTGAATCATTTTACCAAACATTTTTTCAATTTTAAAACCTAGATATTTTGTAGTAATAAATTTATTGAGGTTATGTTTTGAACAGAAACGCGTGTTTATTTAGAAAGGTGTATGTACACCAGAGCTTTAATTTTTTAACATCTGGTTTGACTTAATTAATAAATGTGTTGGTTATTTCAGACTAATTTACAATGGCAAAGTCATTAAGAAGTAAATGGAGGAGGAAATGCAGAGCAGTCAAAAGAGTACGATATGGAGAAAAAGAATTGGTCAGGCTAAAGAAAACTCTTGGTATTGATGAAAATGCTTCAAAGGACGTCGATATGGGTGACATGCAAGAGATTGCTACAGGTAATTTTTTCAAAATATTTTTAACTTTTATATTTTGATTTTACAAACAAATTTATTTCAAAAAGTGTAAACAAAACAGTTTTATTAGTGCTTTCTAAATGTATATATTTGTAGATACTTAATTATGTTTCTATACATTACTTTAAATTTACATAGACACATTTTAAATTATTTTAAAAATGTTGAAATAATTAGTTCTCTTCTACGTTAATATTAAAGTAGGGGAGAGCGGGGCTAGTTGACACGCAGAGTTTGATATTCAATTATAGATAATTGAATCAATTAACTGTTTAATACTAGTATTTGGTAATATTTGATATTCTATAGGTAAGTCAAAACATTGTTAATATATATAATGATTGGCATACACAAATCTAATTTTCTAAGGAAGATAATAAAATAAAAATGTTTATTGTGTGTCAACTAGCCACGCTCTCCCCTATTATATTACATACATTAAAAGTAGAATATTCTTTTAGAATAATAAATTTTCAGATAGATATTTTATACAAAAATTAAAATTTTGAACTAAAAATTGTCAAGAATTTAACGATTAACGAAGTGATTAACTTAATATTAACTAAGTTTTAAATACATAAATACAGAATTTAGAAAGTGAGACTAACAAGGATAAATATTTTTAATTTGAAAATTTAGAAATAATATATTTTAAAAAAATATACATAAACCAATAATGTAAAATAATCAGTATTTCAGAATTTTTGGAAATCTTATAAATTAGCCTTTCTGTTTCTATTTCATCTGAATTATTAATTCTAACATAAAAGCAAATATTTTACTAATTTTTATTTTCATATTTATTTTACCGTCATATTTACTTTAAATCTATAGAATATTTCATTTTCCTAGTTCTAATGTAATGCAGTATGATTTTATTATTCTATAGAAATATTTATCTAAAAATTTATTATTCTGAAAAAAAACATCTCCTTTTAAAAAACTGAAGTGACATACAACTTCATTTTTATTATTGCAAATTATATATTTGAAATTGATTAAATTATTTGCTAGTGATAAATATATATCTAAACTAAATTTGTTAATTAATTGCAAATTTTTAAGTTTCAAAAGATTCCATTGGTGAATATCATACTAAGATTACTTTAATATTGTTTTTAAGTTTAGATTTTAAAATCTAATAATATTGTATAAAAATTTAACAGCCTTTGAAAATAAAGAAAAAAAACCATGAACTTTATATCTAATATCATTTTTTAGTTACTGATGCTAAAGCAATCAAACAAAGTATTAAAGACAAAGAAAATGAAGCAGAAAATGATGAGGTAGAGAAGATGGATGATGGAACTGGAAGAGTTTACAACAAAAAAACGATGAGGGATCAGCATGGAAATTATCCAGTTTGGATGAACCGCAGAAAAATTGTAAAGCACAAGAAAGGCAGGTCAAAAACAAAGAAGGCAACAACAAAGAAAGATAAACGACTCACACGAAAGGATAAGAAAAAACAGAAACCAACAACTAGTACATAATTATATTTGTATGTAAGGTATTTTTAATGGTATGAATGGAAGATTTGTAAATGTAATATTTTCTTAAATAATGGGAATATTAATTCTATTAAACATTTTATTACAAAGTTTAATTGTACAATTAAATCTAGTTTGAAATATAAAAATACTACTTTTTTGTAGTACAATACAAGAAAATAAATGCAGCTTGGCAGTGACAATGTCAATCCAAAAATATGTTTAATTTTACATTTATTTCTTAATTTATAGTATAGAATATTACAATTACATAAAAAAACTTGTTTAGAAATATTTTATTATCTTTATGGAAGACAAAACTTAATCCTACTAAGATCACTTCATGAATTCAGCTGAAAGGGTCCGCTGTTTAAATATACACCAGTTCTGCATCGTAACCTTAATCGGTTTTCCAGATCTATCACTCTGCTGGTTAAATGTTGAATCTTCCTTGTTTCATATTCGTACAGCTTGACTTTGTTTCGCAAGTCATAGATTTCTTGTTGCATCATTTGCTGTAATCAGAATAGAAATGTTTTAAAAATTGTTTATAATTTTTTCAACTACAGTATATTAAATTTGTTTTTACCATATGTTGAATACTTCTTCTGATTTCATTAATGCTGTCAATAGCTGAAGCAATCCTTGTGGTGATCTCATTAGCTTCAGCTTCTCTTTTCTTTCCTTTTGCAAGTTGCTGTAACAGAAATTTATTATACAATTCATTAGCTTGTTACTTCATCTCTTAGATATAAAAAGTTTACTGTTTTATATAAAAAAAAAACGAAAAATACAAAAAATGTTTACAGTTTTATAATTCTGTATATGAAGCAGAATATGTAGATTGTCATATATGACTCTTAATATTTGAATAATTAATTCTTGTAGAATGCAATAAATTACAATTTTAAATTACAAGTTTTTTAATTTAAATTTCTGCAGTGCTCGCACGATATTATTATTCCAAATTGTTTAACTAACAACGTACATAAAAACACAAACCATAAATTTTGAAAACCAACTCTTATCAACTACTCCCCGAGATTCTCAAATTATCTTTCAAATCCACTCTCGCTATCTCAGCACAATGAAAACTAATGAAAATCGCCTCGCAATTTCTACCCACCTTTTCCAGCTTGATAAGTCTACGCAGCAGGTCCTCATAGCTGCTCTCCTCGCCTCCGTCACCCACCTCGTTCTCAGTATCTACAAGACAAATGAAAATCCCACTTTATATTTTGCATTCTATGTATACCCTCATCTTCATAACTATAGCTCGGTATACGAAGAAGGAGAAGAAGAAGAAGAAGAGAGAAGTCAGAAAAAGCGCGAAAATAAAAACAGTATGAGTAAACAAGCTCTCCGAGAGCTAAGAGAAGCGAACGAGTGGGAAAGAGAAGAACATCGAACTCATATTTCCGAGTGGCTTCCCTCTCCGAAGTGAGAGAGAGTGACTTTAAAGATAGAACCCCTGGAATTCTCATTCGCGGTTTTCACACCAGCGGTATAATATGTAGGTGGTATACAGACCGCGCAGTATCGGCCGCCTCGTGGTCGTCGTCGTCGGCTCCTCGAAGTAGTCTTCCTCCAAATCTCGCGCCTCTAGAGCTGTGCCGTCGCTGTCTGAAATGTAGAGAGGAAAAGTATGGATGTCGGCTAATATCGCTTATTTGAAGTTCGTTGATGTTATTTAGAGTAATGACGTTTGGGTTCAAGTGAAGTGGCTTAGTATAGATTTTTTCGAAGACTACATTTTTCCTGTTGATGTTTTTCTTCGAATGGAATAAGGTATTTTTAAGTATGCTATTTTTTGCGTTTTTCTAAATTGGATTGGAGAAAAGCAAATGTGTTGGTTTATTTAGATAAATGTAGACTGTTAAAAGGAAAGAATGCAAATAGAATGAATAATTAAGAAACTTTATATAAACTTTAGTTAGAATAAAAGACATAGTTATAAGTGAATTTACATTTAATTTTTAAACAATTAAAGTAAACTTTATTATACCTTTTTATCCATAAAAACTCATTCTATTAAATCAAAATAAAACTCCTTTTGTATCGACAATTTTAAAGAGTCATGTTTTCTATATAATTTTAAGTTTGGATAAAATATTTTTTCGATGTATTCATATATATTACAGTTGTACTGAATAACTATAGATATTTTCTTCAAACTATAAAAGTCCAATAAGAAAATAGGTTCTTTATACTTATTATCGATAACAATGAGTCTTAAATCTTTTTCATATTAAAAAAACAAATCGTTCATTACTCATTACGTTATTGTTACTTTTATTATTTATTTAGTCGACGTTGTCATTATTTTTTATTAAAATAAAATAATACGAGTGCTTTTAAATACCATTCTTTCGACATGACGTGCGATCAGGTTGCAATTCGTATCCGCTTCTGCAGTAGCACGTGAAGGTTCCAGGTACGTTTCTGCATATCTGGTCACATGGCTTTTCAGTCACACACTCGTCCACGTCTGCAGAACAAAACGAGTTACCATTGATCGTATATAATATAATCAAAGCATAAAACTACCATAAATTTTATTTTACAATAAGCTTCGTGCTAAAAAACTTCTGATTTGAATTGAATCCGATACAACATTGTATCTAATTAGTATCTTATTTACTGTAATTGTAAAACACGCTTTGAAATACTTAAAGCTTGTATTTAAATAATTCACTTAAAACATAAGTAGTTTCTTCTACCAAGTCTACACACACGCGCATTGAAGATAAAATCTTGGCCATCAACTTTGACAAATAAACCGTCTTATTTACAACGCAATAAACTATAAGCTCCAAACGATAAATCTGATACCAATAGCGCAATGCGAATATAAATAAAGAAAAAAAAACTATCGCAACCAAGCCTCGTTATCACCAGTCTCCCCGAACAATACCGCCCTTTTCTCCGTAATTTCGCACAAAAGAAATTCCAGCTCCTATATGATTCATAGCCATCGCGCGGAAAACTACAAAAAAAAGCGCCTTCCCCGCCCCATAAATCACTAAAACAAGTCCAGCCATAAGAACCTCGAAGCCCGAATCTCTTTCGAGCCAATCGATTACACCAGCATCCGCTGCGTGCAGCGCGAATATCAGCCCACATATAGCTGATATACTCGCTCTCTCTCTCTCCCTCGCGCGCCAATCAAATTAGCCGATCTCGGATGCTGCTCGGCTGCGCTCGAGCAAAGCGATCTCTCGAATCGGTAATTAGAACGTCCCGTGCTGGTACTGATGTATCGTGCGAGGGGGGGTTTGATGCTTCGGTGTGGCTGGGTGTGCGGGAGGCTTCGAGTTCAGGTGGAATGAGAGAGTAATTAAAGATTGTTTTGCACGTTTCGCGTGCGCGAGGGTCAAAGGGTTAGAGGCGAGCGGTGTGTGTGTGCGAGGTGGGCCGTTAGGAGATGGGGATAGTGATTTCTTAGGGGGGAATGAAAAATGTGAGGTAATGGGTGATTAAAAATAACGGCTGATGAGAGGATAGGTCCCTGGATGGGGGATCGTGATTTTAAGTTGAGATTTTTGCATACTGATTGAAATAAGTTTTTTATTTTTAGTGCTTGAATTAAGTATGCCTATTCTTATTCCACTTTTTGATGAAATATTTCTATACATGTCTTCTACATCGGTCAAACCATTTTTAAATTTCAACTCGAATCACTTTTAAAACCTTTCACCGCGAGAAAAGAAACAAGCGCGCGCAATCAGCCTCCACGGAGTCTACAATTCCGGAGCGACAAAAAAAAATCGAGGATCCAATTAAAAAATAACAATAAGAAAACGACAAATGACATGCTGTAGCTGCAATTGAAGAGTGCACAGAGCAGTTACAAGCGACCATCGATCCGCGATGGTATATATCTACTGGCCTAACTCCGCAGCCAATTTAATTAACGCCTGACGATGTACAGATATATATGCGCTTTTTCCTCTCGCGTGTACTCGATTATCTCACAATTTTGAGAGAGGCGCTTTCGTGGATAACGAGTGTTGTAAAATTGTTCCCGGGAATAATGATTCCGTCTTTGTTCGATGCTTTCTTTGTATCCTTCGCTCTTTTACATCCGTGAGTCTATTTTTAGCTTTTTGATAAATCTGTGGTTTCCCAAGGTAATTTTTAAATAGAATTAACGCGATTTTTTGCTGGGCTTGGTAAATTCTTTTTCATATATAATTTATAGAGTTATCGAAATAAGTTGTAACGATATTGCACTGCTTCTAAAAGTGTAACTTCATTTCTGGACAATCACTTTCTGATGATTTCATTGCAGTTTAAATAAACACAATTTTAATTGCTTATATCTATATTTAACTTATTTTTTTCCGATTTTTGCTTTACGTTTGGATAAGAAATATTTAATTTAAAAGAAATGTGAAAAATGGGCTTATTTATAGTCTTGTTGGAAAACCACAGACGTAATAAGACAGATTACCAGAATTAAATAATAGAATAATTAAACCAAAATATATTTTCACTAATAATTAATATTGATGGTAATATCTATTAAATATTTTAAAATACATTTTATTATTACTTATATGAAATGAAAAATAAAAACTTTATGAGAGTATAACGCTACTCCTGTTCCAGTTTTCCGCTCTATTAGTACATCTCGCATGTTTTACTAATTTGCAGGCAAAGAAAGGAGTATCTTAAAATTATGACCATGATTATATTCGTATTTACAGCCATAAATTCACCTCGTTCCTCCAATCTCGAGCTTACCTCTAAACATTAAAACCTCAATTTCTCGAAAACATAAAAATGAACTTATAACAGTTACCTTAAGCAGCCACAAAAACATACTCATTCCACCTAAACCCCACATCCAACCTCACCCTCGCAAAAACCACCAAAAAAAATTCAAAATCCGCTAATTTCACAATCCGCCTCATCTTACGCAACGGCCCCAGCCCCACAATCTTAAATATTAATCAAACATCCAGCCGACTTTTTCCCCTCCACAAACAAAGGCTACACTCTCGACCGTCCCCTACATACACACACGCTCTCCTGCGCATTAATACAGCGGGCGTGACCGAGCCCAGCCGTCGGCTGCAGCTGATTTATGCTCGAAATCCATACCACAGCGCTCGTGTCTCGTATCCTCCTCCCTCTTCTGCAAGCAACGTGTCAGCGACACTCTCCGAAGCATATATAGTTACGCGCGCATATACGTAACCCCCTGGAGCAGCTCGCGCCCTAAACATCCTGGCGATATATAGAGCAGCTTCGAAAATGCAGGCGCGCGCGCGCGGGTTTGATGTATCGTAAACAGGTAACGGGGATTAATTGATCGTTCGCGCGAGAGCCGGAGCATTGAATTAGAGAGCGCGCGCACGCCGGATTTTAATAGGCGCCAAGCTGGTAATTAAGTTGGCCAGTGCGTGGCGCGCGCGTATATAAACTGGATTATAAATTTATTATCGAAAAGCGCGTAAATCACGGCGCTTGTGTACTTGGCGCGAGCGCGGAATTATGCCGATGGTTTAGAGCGCGAGTGTGTGTGCGGGTATGATGGGTTTGTAAAAGTTAAGGGGCTATATATTTGCTGCCGGCTTTACGATGCGAGAGAGCCGCTCCGCATGCGGGAGAATGAAACGTTAAAATTAAAAAAGTTAAATTTTAATTTCGAAATATACATTCTTCTTTGTATTCAGTTTTAACAAATAAATATTTCAAATTTTCCCTGAATTTGTCATCATTTCACGATGTATCATTCCATTCGCGCGAAGATAAATCCACCTCACCGAGACTTTTACGAGCACCAACAATCCTAAAATATAAAGAAGAAAAGCACACACAAGACACTCCAGGCTCATCTGAGCCAAGTTGCGGCCCCTTAACGATCCTAATTGCCATCCTCTTCGCTCTTATCGAGCTCGTCGCGCATAGTTTTAGCGGCTCGTTGCGCGTGGCGGCCGAAAATTGATCGCCTCGCTGAACTGTCCCCGGCGAGGCTTGGCTGCAAAGGCGCCTCGCGCTTTGTCAAGCTTAATGGGAAATTCTCGGCGGGCCGTAGATGCGATTAGGCGCATCACTCCCCCTCCCCACTCCCTCTCTCTCTCTCTCACTCTCACCTATTTGGCAGTAGTTGCCGGTGAATCCCTTGGGGCAGGTGCATCGGCCCGGCGACGAGCAGACTCCTCCGTTCTGACAGGGCAGAGAGCACACGGCTGAAAGCAGAATAATGAAAGTCAACGATTCTGTGATATAAGTTGTACGTAACTGACTGTTAGATGGAGATTAATTTATTTAGAATTTTACGATGATTAAAAAAAGTGTTTGTTCTATGACAATTTTGAGTGCGTGTGGATGTGCGCGATGGTGTATATGCGTATCTAAAATTTAAAATTTACACAATTTATTTTGATTTTTGGAAGCAACATTTTTTAAATTATTTTTTTGATTCATTAATTTTTATTTTTTGTATATTTCTAAAAGCACATTCCTGCGCGGAAATATCTATAAATTACAAAAAGCAATGTTGTCAACCTGAATGTTGATGAATTGTCAAAAATTTTGTTTTTATTTCTATAAAAATTATTATTTTTGTGTGAAAGATTTTTGTTTATCTGAATATTTTGAAGCATTCATAGTTCTTTTGACTATCATTTATAAAACATCTTTTATTTTTATTAAAAAAGCTATCTCTAATCACTTTTATTCCCGATAAAACGATCTCCATCCCCAATAATTCCGCCACAATCCAGCGCGCTGATCCTAAAAAATCCCTCATTACGTCAGGCTCCGAAACAAACACCCACCCACTAAATCAATCACACATCCAAACAACAACGGCAGCACCAGAAAAAACTCCTCTACCTCAAAAGAAGCAAAAAAAATCCCTAATACCCCCAACACATTCCAACCACCATTTCACAAAGGCAATACCCCCCTCCGGGCCTGCTCTCGCGCTTATAACGCAACAATGACGGATTTATGATCTATACCTACACACGCACACACATACACACAGCCCTACTGGCGCAGCAATCGTCTTACTCACGTTTGTTGCAGCCGAAGCTCAGTCGCGTGACCTGCGTCCAGCCCGGACAGCAGAGGAATCCGGACGACGAGGGCAGATCCGTGTAGGCCAGCCTGAGGATCACACAGAGAGAAAGAGAGATGTAGAGAATTGTGCAGTATTAACCGAGCCGTGGCGTTGCACCGCGAGATGGAGCACAGAGAGAAAGCGGGCAATGATCGATCAAACGGCCGTTCCCGCGCCCGCCAATATAATCTTGCCCCATCGATCGATCGAGCGTTTCGAAGACTGCCCCCACGTCGCGCCTGTGTTATGCTCTTTGTTGCAGTCCGGCATTTGCCCGCGAGCTCTCTCTGTGTGTGTGTGTTTAAGGGGAGGTGGGATCGGTTGGCCTGTGATTGCTGAGGTTGTGCGCTGTTTGCTTATGGTGGCCGAGCTGCTGTTTGCGGAGGTGACAGAGCGTGGTTAAGAGCGATGATTTTCGGTGCTTCTTTATGGTGGAGGTGTTGGGATGAGGGAGTGGTGTGGGTGGTTTTTTGATCGAGGGGTGGTGAGAGGATTGATAGATTAGATGATTTGTGGAGTGTGAATTTTGTATTGTAATTGTTGTATCGGTAATGAAATTGACTATAAATAAGCAGCGAGACAATATTTTTAACGAGGATTCGATTATTTAGGAGACGATGTATTTTCGTATTGATCGATGAAGCTTTTAATTAAAGTGCCCTGCTGGAAAGTCTCACCTGGGCTGTCGACTCCTTTGGTGATTCGGTAGAGCTGAATTAGCTTCCGAAGTTCTCGAGCATACTCTCCTTCTAAAACAGAAAAACAATAATAATTATAAAAATTTATTATCACTTTATATTTTTGTGAATTTCTATTTAAGTATGTGTAAAACTACGGCTTCGTAAATCATGACAAAATGAATGCGGATGGTAAACTTGTTGTGTATAGGAAAGCATAAATATAAATGACAGCGCGATCTTCAGAACGAGCACGAGTCATTAGTTTTTCAGATTTTCGTTCCTCGTGTGAATATTTCTCGCTTATGCAAACACATTTATCGCGATTATTAGGTACTTTGTATGCAAGTTTATTGGTTTAAGCTTTCATCGTCCGCGTGACCGATTATTAATCAAAATAGTTACAAGCTATTATCTTTCCTCAAAGATACGCCTGGTGTTAATTGGATATGTGAATCACGTACAACTATTATTTCAGTTATTATGCAACATTTATAATACTTACAAAAAAGATAGCGCAAATTTTGAAAAGTAATAGCTCAGAGTATTGAAGTTATAAGATTAAATAAAATAAAAATTTAATCTATAACAGTTCAGCTGTGTATTTGTAAAGCGTGTCAAATATTTAATTTCATCACTTTGGACGCTGTCCAAGATTCCGAGTGATCGTGTTTCCGGTAAATGGTATTCCTACATTCCAACGTTATGAGTTTCAAAGCGATGTGATACGCTTAAAAAACGAGAAAAACCTATACAACTGCAATTTAAAAGATTTAAATAAACACGTCCTGAAAGTTCAATAACACAAAAAAAGTTATGTACATATAGTAATTCCAAAATAAAACCATCCCATCACTATAACTCCACTTCCCCTTAATTCTTCCTATACACACCTCCAACCTAAATATTACACCAACTGGCACGCACGTCATAAAAGCTCTCACCCCAATAAAAAAAAAACATCAACCCATTCCTCTTTCCTTCATCCCGCAAGAATCTGTAATCCGATCAACCAGCGATCACTCCAATAAATACCGCATCTCTACCATCCGCCTGCAAGCTCTACTCCCTGCCAGAACCACTTCGTCATCGTCGCGCGCGTAAACCGCTGTATACATACACAGGCAGCTATAGAGCGTCTGGAATCATGGCCATCGTGTTCCGGCGGCGCGACACGGCGCTAACCATCTCGCTGCGCGACATGCGGACGCGCGATTCGTTTTGTAAGTACGCAGCGCTCCGCACGCTGTGTTTGTGAAGTACGGCTTAGTTTTGTTGCCGTTGGTCTGTTACGGTTTGTGAGAGGGTATGTGTATTTAGCCGTGCGGGTGTTTATACCTGC
This sequence comes from Eupelmus urozonus, assembly GCA_900480035.1. Taxonomy (NCBI): domain Eukaryota; kingdom Metazoa; phylum Arthropoda; class Insecta; order Hymenoptera; family Eupelmidae; genus Eupelmus; species Eupelmus urozonus. Next base: position 16,010 of record UELX01004488.1, read on the forward strand.
GATTTGGGAGTTAGGTCGTTCTTCTTTTGGCGCGCGGGTTAGTGGAGTCATCGTCGTTCATCATTTTAGGCAATCAACGCGCGAGTTCACGGGGGCATTTCACGCGTAATGCGATTGTATATAGGGCGTTCCAGGTGAATGGCTTTTATTGTGATGAATTAATGTTCGCCCTGACGGGATTAAGTTTTCGAGTTGTTTTTGTGAAAGAGGCCGTAGGTATAATAAAGGAAGTTGAGCGTTTATAGTAACAATAGTTATTATGTTTAATTAGTATATACGTTCAAAGTAACAATAGATGCTCATTACGTATAGCTATTTGGAATTATTACCTATTTGTATGGATTTACGATTTTTAAACCTTTTAGAAAAATTGTTTGGAAAGTAATATTTGAAAATTTTATCCAATTCACTCTCTATTTCAAAGATTATTTTTAATGATTTAGAATTAAAAGTAATACGTCAAGTAAATCGGTAGTTACGAAATGATTGATGACTTCCTACTTTGCACTACCTGTTAGTTTGAGGAAAACTTTATGTGAATCATATTTCTAAATACGCCATTAAATACTTAGCCAAATTGAAATATGTTGTTTAACGATATTCTAAATTGCTTAATGCACTTTCTAAATTGCATGAACATTCATTATGAATTCAAAATAATATTCATAATAAGAGTATCTTTCGTACTTTATAAGGACATTTTTGATTAATGTAATAGTTAGCAGCAAACCAAAAAGACAAACTATCACGTGCTCACTTCACCCCTTGCTGAGAAATCTCCAAATTACATAACCCAAAACAGCAAACCAAAGCGTAATTTTCCCGACCGTTACCCCGCGAGCCATTACACCAGCAGCAACAAAATGCGCCAGAAAAATCGTCCCTTCACTTCCAGTATTCATCCTGCTTGCGCTCGCGTCAGGACTTTAAATCTATCCTCCCGGCTCAGCGGCTAATTTTCGTATAAACAGTAAATTAACGCGCGCGATAAGGGCTGCAGCGGGAGCAGCGCGCCCCGGGGGCCAGCTCCGTGCTGCAGCTCTCAGATAGTCATCAGGAGAGCGAGAGCTAGTGCAATTCTCTCTCTTTCTCTCGTTCGGGATGTGGCAGGTGCAAATTAAAGCTGCAAGGTCAGCGGAGGCGCTTGCTCGCTTTGGAGAATTATAAGCGCGGAGGAAAGACGCGAGTGGTGTTTGGATGGAAGAGTAAACGAACGTTGTTTAAATGGAAGATGGAAGAAGAAATGTTTTTTTAGATGGTTGCTTGAAGAAGTAGTGACTGTTTCCGGTTTGCGGATATTATGGCGATTTTACGAGAGGTGTTTCGAATTTGACGGAGCTGGGTCTGGGTATTTATGGTGGCGAAGTGTTGGAATGTTGGTGTGATTGAGCCTGGGTGCGAAAATGGTGGAAAATTGCGATTTTTAACTTTAATATCTGTAGAGACTTTCAATATGTTGAATGTAGACTATTTGGACTTTGACGAGCTAAGATGTTACTATCAAAAATATAGCAAAGGTTTACGTGCTTTGAACCTTTTAGAGATAAATATATTTTTGATAGTAACATCTTAGCTCGTCAAAGTCCAAATAGAGTCTACATTCAAAATATTATC
>UELX01004489.1:0-17615 GCA_900480035.1 Eupelmus urozonus
AATTCAGAGTTACATAACTATACATATCCGTACTTCATGTAATAACTGAATAAGTCACGAATTCATATTTTCGAGAAAATGACGTTTTAATGTTTAAACGTGCGCCTGGTATCAGAGAAAACGAGTTGAAATCTAACACTTGGCTAATTCATTTAGCTACTACTAATATAATTATGCTTTTTTTTCTTGTTGCTAACTAATCAAACGTTCGAGTCATTCAAAAGTGTTGGGAACTGAGTTACATTGAACTTTTTTCTGGTTTTCGTTATTAATTTCATTAAATTAATAAGGAAAACGCCATAATCAAATAAGTCCAGTTTTCCTGGTAATTCGTGATAACGATGAAATTAACGGTTTTATATGACCAATATTAGTAGAAAACAAGCTGAATCTAGATAAATAAAAGCAATTAAAATTTTATTTATATAAATTGTAGCGGACTTTATTCGTAAAATTGGGAAGCCATTCCGAACAAATGGAGTTATTCACTTAGAGCCGATGTGATGTCCCAATGAAATATCAACTTTTCAGAAAGACTGTGAATTCTATATGAAAGAGAAGCAAAAATGATTTAACTCAATTTTCAAAAATTCTAACTTATTTGGTTGTTCCCGCAAACTACAGACATAAAAATATACATTAAGGAAGGGTAAACTTATTTTTATGTGAATTTATACAGTAATACTTTATTTCATTCATTTATTTCATCAAACTTTTTAAAAATAATCTTTAATAGTTTGTATAAAAATTTCGATATAAACTTTTAACGTATCTTAAATATTTAAAATAAGCAAATAAAAGGTATATTGCAGAAGGGTGCATCGATGCGGTTTTACTCACTTCTTTCAGGGTAAGCAACAGACAGAGCTTATATTAGAGTTATATTGGTTTATTTGAATTTAAAAAGCTTTTTATAAATTTTTTTTGTAAATTTCTTTTTGTTTTCAGGAAATATGGACTTTTAAAACAATGCATAGCGAGAATTTCGGTTTCAAAGAATGTGATGAAAAAATTATTTTTATTTAAAATAACAGTATTTTATAATAATTGTTTATAAAAATTTAATATCAAAACAATTGACTACTTTTTAAACCAGCAATTTCAAAAAATCAATTTAGCGCATAAAAAACATAAAAAAAATCCAAGTTACCCAGGAGACATAAAAATGTATATTTCTCCCGCTTTTCCCTAGCGTACCGACCTCGGTTTCTGTTTTTTTCTTTTTTTTTACTTCTTACACTTACTTATTTTAATTTTTTATGTAAAAATAATACTGTATCCTTTGTTTTTTCACAAAATGTTGATAATACATTTTAATGAAAATTCGAATGAGCAGTTTCTTCCACAAAATATAAAAGATTATTGAAAAAATTAACTTTTGACAGATTGTTTAGATTTTGCAACGTTAAACATCTACGTTAAAATTGTGAATGAATTTAGAAGTCGGTTTTGATATAATTACCCATCAAAAATTTAAAATTAGTACCCTAAAACAAGATATAACAGTTTTTCAAATTAATTTTCTCATCACAAAAAAAACTTGTGAAAATGATTACATACGCATAATTTAGAGATTATATTTTTTTTAATAGCATAAAGTCGACCAATTGTCGAAAGTTACTATACATAGACATATGTAAATAAAAAAATAGATAGCAACAAAATGCAATTTATAGTAGCTAGTATTAAAACATATCTAAATTCATTTGAAATAATTAATAAATTATTTAAAACTAATTTGGAAACAAAGTAAAGAACTGGTATACAAATAATAAAAATAACAAACTCGTTACTTTATTAATTTAAACATTGAATTAACCTTTATATTCGTTATTTTAATAAATAAATAACAGCTTAATTTTAACAATCTTTAAAACCACCATCCTCTCCCCGCAACTGACGCGCATAAAAAGCATTTCTCGCAACGCATCTCCCATTCTGCAATAAACCTCGAGCGCAGATAAAAAATCAGCAAGGTAGAATTCGCAGAAGCTCACAAGCCGCATCGAGAGCCCAGCCCTTCTATATTTTTTCTCTCCACTTACATAACACCAGCGATGCACAATCGATGCTCCTCCGCTCTTTTCAAACGATCCCGCAACGCCGGCGGAAGCCGCCCATTTCCCGCCAAACCAATGCTCCCGCCACTCTAATCAATCGAGCCCACAAGCGCCTTGCCTTCCAGCCTTCTCCTACAGTCCTCGTCAATATCAGGCATATATACATCTATAGAAGCAAGCCTAGGAGAGCCGCCGTGCGGCGGCGCCTCGCCGGCAGGTGCTGCCGCAGACGCAGCGGCGGCAACCGGCAACAGTCCGCATGCAGAGCGGCAGGAGGGCAGGAGGCAGCCTAGAGACTCTCGGCTGAGCCACGCAGTGCCAGAATTCCGGTTCGTGCGGGAGCCGTTCTTGCGGTCAGTCGCGCTGTTATGGCGTAAGTTGCGCGTGCGAAAGACAGAGAGGGAGAAAAGAGAGAGCATATAGGAGTGTGTGTGCGTCGTCGCCGAGAAGAAAGCCGCTAAATATCCTCGGCGCAGCTCCCCCCGAAAGAGAGAGAGAAGCCAGCAGCAGCAGCAGCAGCGCCAGATCGTCGCTCTCAAGATTCGCCGGCGCCGAAGAGCTGCGTTCCCGGAGGCCGTTCCTAGCGTGACTTCAACCTCGCGGCCGGACCATGGGTGAGTATATCTGCTTTTGGCTATGTCGGCCCGACCGCAAAGACGCTTTTACGAAACATACTGGCTGAGAGCGTTTCGCGTGCGCGCTGCATATACACTGACGATAGGCGGCTACGTAACGGAGTCGTTTAACTAGCGTAATACGCATTCCGTAGCGCGGCTTGTCTATGAGGCGGTCTCGCTACTTAAATGTATGTTTTCTATCCCCCGTGCAATGTATTGTAAGTGAAAGTAGCCTCTTTCTCTTATCTCGCTCTTTTTTTTTTACATTTTTTTTTCCTTCAACATGCAAATACCCCGCTACTGACTATTTCTCTCTATTCTCTTAATTGCTGCCTCTCCCTCGTTACTTTAACAACAATTGATACATCACCAGATGAACCTGATATTCCAATGTTGGATGTGGGTGACTTTGAGGTTTTGGATGAGTGTGTTGGTGAAGATGAGAACGACGATGAAGTTATAAGTTATGGTTCTGACGTGGACGTCGATGATATGGAGGAGGAGGACCATGTGAATCCTAAGCGGATAACTGAGAGCGCTAGGCGCAGAGAGCGGGAAGAGTCGCACGTAGATGAGAACAGCGGAGACAACGGGGATAACATCCTCGATGTTTCCATTGATGTCTCAGAAAATGAATTTCTGGAGAACGTTGCCAAAGACTTTTCCGAAAACATTGAAGAAGATGTTGAAGAGCGTCCACGTCATAATACAAGGCTAAGCAGCAGAAAAAACCAGCCTACTGTACAAATCAAAAGATTGGAAAACCCACAGAAACAGGAAGAACCAGAAGTTGTCGTTCCAAGAAAGAGACCAGGTCCCAAATCCAAAACCATGAACGTTCAAGCAACCCCGGCTAAAGCTCCAGTAAAGAAACCTATACAGAAGATAAACTTTTCTGATGATACAGAAAAGAGTGAGAATAAAAATGAGAATCAACAGAACACAAATACAGTGTCTCAAAAGAAAGTAGAACAAAATATCCAGACCAAAACTCCAGCATTCTTGAAAAAAGGTTTGACTGATGAAGAAATTATGGAGCACTTTGATGAAATTGAAAACACAGTCCTAACCTCGGATAGTTTTGTTATTCAAAATGATGTTGATCAAGCAGAGAACGAAACTCAAAAAGAAGAATTAAATAAAGAAACCGAAGAGAAAAAAGAAGATGAGCCACAAGAAAAGGAGGAAAATTGGGATGATTGTGAAGAACCAAAGAAAGCACCACATATAAAAATTGAGAGAGAAGAATTTAAAGAAAGCGAAATGTGGTATGCAGAAAAAGTAAGACTCTCTCATTTTTTATTGCATTCAAATAAACAATAAATATGATGATTAAATTTTATGTCAATTTTTTCAGATAAAATCAAAGGAAAATATAGTAGAGGAACGCTTTACAAAATTAGCTAAAATTATTCAGTATTCGTATCCAATGTATAAAAAATGGTTGGATAAAAATGAATCATTATTTGGAACAGCAATATGTAAAGTCGAGTCCTCTAAACATATTCCTTTAGATCAGTTACGACCAAATCGTTGGAAGTTTATATGTAAGTATAAAAATAATAGCACTGAGTACTTAGTTTGTCCTTCACATTACCAACTAATGTAAATTAATGAGTAAACTATATTAATGTGGAGGTTTAAAATGTTGCGGCGTTAGCATAGAACTTTTGTTTAGAAATTTTTAAGCTATCTTATAAGTTGTGTCATATGAGTGATTTGAAAAATGTTTATGTTAGGTTTAATACATCCTCAGAAGATTTGTTTTAACACTATTGTGTGAAACTTATTCTGAAAATTTACACTTTGAGAGATTAATCCTTTAGTGATAAAGGAAAAAAAATAATAATCTCAAAGTTGCATGTAAACCTTTTTATGTACTGCAATTGTAGCAATCATTATGATTGTATTTAAATTGTTTCAATGTTATACATGAATGTATTCCATACAAGAAAACTTTCTATTCCACCTGGAATAAGAAATGTATATTTTTCATTTACACAAGCAATAATCTCAATAGCAGTACTGTATATCTGCAATTTGCAAAAACAGTAGTTGCAAATTGACTTAACAATCACCTGGGATTTCTATAACTGTTTTAAAAATACAGTTTTACAAGACCAGTGATTGAATTAAATATTTCAAACACCATCATAAAAATGTTGGTTTTCACTATCATTTTAGAAGTTTTGCAAAAAAAGAATAAATTATAAGTTGCGATTTTAGAATTACAAGCAAAATTAAATGTCTACTTCAAGAAAAAATAGGGAAACTCGTGTTTGTAAAATCAGTAAATATAATGGTTTATTCTTTAAGTATTAAGTATATTTATTTGTTTATTGAATTTTACTGCGTCACTATTTAGTAGCAGGATTTTATTTCTTTATTTCATTAATAAAATTGTGAAGCTTGAAAGTGATGAATTTTGTGACATGTTTAGGCAACAAAAAGCAAATTCAACAGTCTTCAAAGGAGGAGGAAAAGCAAGCCAACAGTGCATCTGATGCTCAGTTTAGCTGGCAAGTCGTTCCTGGATTTGCAGATGCTAATGTGGAAAATACAGAAGAATTTCCACCTTATGTAATGCGCGTTGTAAAGGTATATCAGCTTTTGATAAATCAACGCAATTTGAGATCAAAATTATAAACGTGAAAAAGTTTTACACAAAAACAAGGGATGGATGGAATAGTATTACTTATTGATCAGTTATATTTATTTAACTTAATGAAAAAAGGGATAATAAGAAAAAAGTTCAGTAATATTACTGAACAAATGAACCTTAGTTATATGCGTTTGCAAAAACTAAACTTGTTTTTCAAGATTTCTAAATCTTGAGATTAAATCAATAAGTGACAGATATGGAGTTTTCTAATTGAAGGAGCAGCAGAAAGTGGAAGAAGATGCACTAAGCTATAAGCTTTAGTATCTAGTACAGTAAGGTAGAAATACTAAACTGTAAAAATAAATTTTCATACAAAACGTATGAATCTATCCAATAAATGCATAAGCTGCGGTGACAATCAATGTTCTTTTTACTTGATTGAAACAAGCAATTTTTATTGGTACAATTACAAATTCAAGAATTTTTAAACTCTATAATAGAGTTTTAAATAATGCTCAAGATGATGTTACTAATGAAAATTTCGAAGAAAGCTAACAAAATTAATCCAAGAAAACTAATATGTTATTAGACTTCTTTAAATGAAGACAATATTAGATTACGGTCTATTTTATGAAATAATAATTGTAGAAACTTCTACTATTTAAATAATAAGGGTAATCCTTTACTTGCCACAAGAAGAATCGTCAAATATTACATACAGTATTCCATATAAATATTAAATACAATTCCTTCTCTACTTGGAATGGAATTGGTCAGATATCATGATGTTTATTGCACCTAAAAAGAGAATATGACTCCATCTGTCCCTTGTGTATTTATGTAACATAATCTCCACTTCATTACAACACTTGTGAAAAAATTATTTATAAGAAAAACGACTTTTACTCAATAGATAGTAAAGTCTTCGGTAATTTAAACAGGATCGAGATTGTTACTTCTAATAGTAACAAAAAACAAAATTGACTTCGCTGGTAACACTTTTATTATATTTTCATAATAAGTTGTTACTTCTATTGGTTAAGGGTAACAATTCATAATGTTTGTAAAAATACTTTAAAAAAAATATGTTTTCAGTTTTGATTTTATCAATAATGTATTTAAATTTATGAAATAAGATATTTTTTAAACTTTTTAGAACTCAAATTTATAGTTGTCAAAATTTATATTCTTTAAATAACCTTTAAAAACTCCTTTTTGCATACTCATGCAATTGATTAACTAAAAAGTAATGCCCACTTATTTTTAAGAGTTAAAGTGCCTTGTTTATCATTAACTTCTTTTTGCAGATATTTGAAGAATTTCTTCAGACTCTAGAATCACCAACTGAAGAGAAAGAAGATAAAAATGAAGAAGCCGGGAATGGAGATAAAAAAGCAGAAGAAGACGAGCAAAAAACAAAAACCGCTGATCAGTCGGAAGCTGATAATGAAAAAACAAATGAAAATGATAAACCACCTTCTAAAAACCTAGAAGGGCTGACATTATTGTTACGATGTAATCGAAAGGAAGATCTAATGATGCACATTACCGGCAAAAACATCAGCGCCGAGTTAATGGATAAAATGAAAGACCTATTTGAAACTGGGCCAGGCAAAGATTGCAATGTAAAATCTTTGTATTGCAAAACAATAATTAAGTAAGATATTTATAACTTTCTAAACTTAAATAGTAAATATGTTTTAAATATACTATTAAATACAATTAGTAAATATTAATTGACAAAACTTTTTTCAGAGAAGACAATTTAATAAAAACAAAAAATACTTTCTTACTTGGATCTGAAACTCTTGATGATGTTGTAGAAAATGTGAAAGTTCAATTAGCGCCTAAAGCTAACATATGGACAAACTTAGCAGGCATAGAAGTTTTAGCAAATGTAGTTGCTGACTACGTAGTTCCTACAAAGAAAACCACTGTAATAGAAATTGGTTGTGGTACAGGTCTTATAAGTCTATTGTTAGCTTCTGTGAGTATATACAAAATTTTTCATTTAGATGTAACTTTTGCATTTTTTTTTATATTTTTATTTGTATCCATTCTAGAAATGCCAAAAAGTCATAGGTTTAGATATTCAAAAAGAAATTGTAGAAGCAGAAATTACTTGTGAATTAAATGGAATCAAGAATGCTACGTTTGTAACCGGTAAACCGAAAGTAGTTATGAGTCAAATTGACAAAGCTCTTGCCAATGCAAAAGCAGTAGCAGTGATAAACACTAACAATACGTTTGGACGATGTAAGTGCAAATTAATATGTTTTGACAAAATTAAAATTTTTTCGATTAGTACAATGTTTTTACTTTGAATTGCAGCTTTAGAAGTTATAACAGCATTAAGAAAAATTAGTACCCTGGGTCGAATAGTCATTATTACCACTTTGACAAAGCAGGCCATCCGATCCATTTTAGAGTTGACTCAACCAGCCGATGACGTTTTTGGAAACCCATTCATTCCTATTAAAGCATGTATTGTTGATACAATACCAAAATCTTACGGTTTTGAAATAGTGATGTCAATGGAACGAAGAACGATGCGTAATCTATTGAAACTTTCACCTGCTGAAGCTGCAAATACCGCTCCAGTTGGATTAATTAGCAAGTCTAAGCAAATTGCTGCTATGAAATATAATGCTGGAATCACTACGGCTCCAGCTTTTAAGAAAACTGCACCCTTCGTGAAAGGTTTCAAGGGAAAGCCTTATGTACCAGGGAAAAAGTTTTTCCCTAATCCAACCTACAATCCAGCAAACAAATTCCAAGGAAAAAGACCTTTCCCTGGAAGTGATCCGACAGATTTTAATCCAGCAGCAAAAAAATTCAAAACTTTTGAGAAGCCATGGCAAGGTAACAATATTTTAACATTAAATTTGTAAATGCAATCCATTTTATTTATAGAAAAAATTATTTAATTAGTTTACATTGATTACAAATTTTTTATTTATAATTAAAATTGTAGGACCAAACATTCGTCTTAATCCTATGCATGATAAAAAGGCACGCGATGAAAGCGATCTTCGAGAAAAGCTTTCAGGTAGTCGCGTCGAACCGAGTGCTATAGCTCAAGAAATGCAGGAACAAAGAAAGCTGCTTGATGCCGCTAAGAGTAAACTTTCAGGTGCTGGTCCATCAGTCGACGTTGATACCGTCAAGAAGCTGCAAGAAATGCTAAATCTTGCTATAGAGAAAACTAACAAACTACAAAATCAATTGCCACCGCGATCAGTATGGGATCGAATAGCTCCCCCTGAAACTAGTTTGGATGAAGATCAGTTCAAAACCAATCCACCTATGAAAGGTCGTTTTATTAAAGAGACAGGACCTAAAGAGCTTATAATAACTACTTCTAACGACAGAGGTTTCAACCCTCCAATTGTAGCGTCCGGAAAAAGTAAGAAATACGATAACTTACCACCTGCGGAACCAAACTTAATAATGCCCGTAGCAAATAAAAAACTAAAAGTGACTCAATCAGTCATTCAAAAACCAAACACTGCACCATACAAAAAACCTGGTCCTAATCGATTCCAGAGTGGAAATTATCGCAAGCAAGATAATCAAGAGCCAGGTAAAAATTCTTAATATTTTACACGTTAATCTCGTTTACAATTTTGATATTTAACATTATAATTTTGAATAAACATTAAAATCTTATAATCTTGAAATTTAACAATCAAATTCAATTTGATTTTTTAGAACCGTGGAACCGCAACAAACCGCCGTCGTATCAGAACGAGCCCCCGAGAAAATGGGCTTCTAGTCCACCTCGTCGTCCTTCTCCTCCTAGGCCAGTAAGATCATCGCCACCTCGCCGACCTGTCTCACCAGTCAGACGTCTAATGTCTCCGCCTAGACGTCCACTTTCTCCGCCGCGCAGACCCGCGTCACCTAGTTTTCGTCAACATTCCTCGGCCCGAAATCCACCTGGTCGACCACTCTCTCCACCTCGCCGACATGACTCGCCACCGAGGAGGCCTATTTCGCCACACAATTATCGGGACAACTCTCCACCTCGACAGTCTAGGCAAAAGTCGCCACCTTCCAGGCGATATGCTGACGAATGGGACATACCCAGCAGAGGCGCCGTGGTCGAATCTGGCTGGGGTAGAACTGATAAGGACAAATGGTCTGGACCACCTGCATCTTCATCTGGTTGGAATCAAGGGTTAGTTTGAGATTTATAGACAATATATTATTTCTAATAGTCATTTTTAAAAATATCCGATACGATCTTAATAAGTGTGGAAAGTTCAAAACAAAATTAATTCATATTTTATTCATTTTTAGAAGCAGCAGCAACAATACTAATAGGTATCGAGAAAGCGATAACTGGGATAACCCGACGCCGCCTAGTTCTTGGAATAACAAAAATCCACAACCGCCAGCACAAAATAGTTCTAATAATCGATGGAAAGCTCTACCAAGTGCTGGCCCTATGGGTGGCTCAAATTGGGATGTAAAGAATGACAACATAATGAGAGATTCAGGCAGACATGAACCAAGGCATGAACCAAGACACGAACCCAGACATGAGCCTAGACACGAACCTAGGCATGAACCAAGACACGATTCGAGGTGGGAGCCTCCTAGAAACGATAAAGATGACTACGGTGACTTGCCAGAAGATGCCAGAGATCCATGGGGAGACGATCATCCAACAGTACCACAGAAAGATATTCGCTGGAACAGTGCACCAAGTCAACCGCCTAATCAGCAACAGTCGTGGGCCAGGGAAAAAACAAACGATAACTGGTCGACCAAACCAAGTTATCCAATGAACAATATGGGCGGTGGTGGCGGTGGTGGAGGCATGAATCCAATGCAGAATCCAAACATGAACATGAACATGGGTGGTGGTGGCGGCGGTATGGGCATGGGAATGAATAATCCCTCGAAATCTATGTGGCAAAATCCACCTCAGCAGCAACCTAATAGAAATACAAGTTGGCTACAGGGTAATTGGCAGCAAGGTGGAGGTAGCGGAGGAGGTGGTGGTGCAGGAATAGGAAATCAAATGGGAGGAGGACTATTATTAGGAAATAACTGGCAACAGCCTCAACAGAATTTTGGAAATTTCCCTCAAAGGCCGTTTAATAATAATCCATACATGAACAATCGACGTTGAAATGTTGCAACCTTTTATGCTTTTGAACTGTATTAAAACTTTTTACAAAGTAGTAAGTGACAAGGAAGTTTATTGTACACATTTAATAATTTCATAAGTTGAAATTATTATTATTATTATTATTATTTTTATTATTATACAACTACATCGGTATAATTTTTCTCATTTTTCGTAAAACGCATTGTAATAATTATTACAAATTTCGTATTTTTAAGTGTAAAAGATACATAATGTAGCGGTATGTATTTTTCAAATGGAATTATGTAATTCTACATTAAAATATATTATAAATTAAGAAAAAAAATAATAAAAAGTGTTTTTTTCATTTAAATACACATTATAGATACCAATTTATTAGTCATAGAAAATATTTGTAGAAGCTAATATTTTTTTGTCATATATATATCGTTTGCTTGTATGTATATATATAAACGTATAACATAAAACATCGGTAAAGAAGATTCAAATCTTATCTACTTTTTGTAATACACTATATACACCACACGGCACACTCCACATAAAATAAAGAGTGATGTCGAAGTGTTTTTTATATAAAAGTATTACGATCTAAATTTTATTACTAAGTTTTTATTAAGTACTAATACTACTAATTGTAAATTTCTGTAAACCTGTTACAATGGTTTTACCAAAGGTAAGTTTACGCATAATATTTGGTTGTACAAATTAGAGGTTAGGAATATATCAGTTCAGTAATTTTAGTAATATTGGCTGTAAATAAGATAATAATTATTTTTACATTATTCTTAACGTTTTCAGATTTTGAATAGACTTTCTAATGTAGTTTGTAAAGCTCAACAAAATAGATTGCCTGCATCATTATTTTGTAAATCATTTTCACATGATGTCCCATCAACAGAAAAAGTAAGAATTAAAAAATCTTTATTTTTAATTTGAATTTAATTAAAAAATTTATTAATTTCTATTAATAATTTTAGGCTAAACTTGATAAACTATATAAACAGATTGATGTTGAAGTACGAGGAAATGATAAAGCCGTATTAACTAGTTATGGAATTTTCGCTACAACAGCAGCAAATCATTTAGGAATTACAGTTGCTGGAAAGTAAGTAATTATTTGCTTCATAATTTTTCAGTTTTTATTCAGCAACTATAGTGTTAATTATTTATAATTTATGTTACTTAGTCATGCACCACACAAAGCAATCCATGAACGTATGACTCTACTAAAATCAAAACATGTGCACAAAAAACATAGAGTTCAATATGAAATAAGAACCTATTATAGATTTTTGAATTTTCAAAAATTAACAGAATCAACTGCTGATACATTTTTAGAATACATTCAGAGAAACTTACCAGAAGGTGTAGCAATGAAAGTAACAAAGGTAAAATATATACAACATTTATTTTTTAAATACTCTTAAATACAGTAGGCATGAAAAATATTTTGTTTGATGAATTAATAGTAATTACATTATTCATTTTTAAATAAACCTTAAGTTAAAAAATGTTTTAATACATTTTTTATTTTTTTATATCTTAATAAATTTGTTTATCAAAATAAATGGTAATTTTTGTAATTTTTAGGTTGAAATGCAAAGGCTACCAGAATCTGTCAGTTCTCCACCTTGTTAAAAATGATTTAAATCTACGTAAGATATTTAGATTTATAATTTTGTTTTTTTTTTCTGATATAATTATAATTAAATAAACTGTATATAAATAAATTCATTTTAATTTAATTTCAAATTAATTTAATGGCGTAAAGGTTGAACTACAATTATAGGAGTATCAGTATCTAAATTTCTAGCAGATTGATTTCTGTCTACTAATTCAGGCAATGGATCTTTCTTCTTAAATACTTTTGGAATATCTTTGCGAACAGCTTTAACATCTACAGTTCCGAGGGGTGTATCTGTTACACTCTTAACAACTAAATGTCTACTTTTTGATCTAGGGCGCATTCTCAAATTATTTCTTAGTGGTTTATTATTATTAAAATTCTTTGTCTTTGAATTATCTAATACTAATGATGCTGAAGCAAGATTAGGTACGTTTGCACTTTCCGCTGCCAGTTGCGCAGGATCATTTGTGCGATATTTTCTCGTTAATTCTGCACTTGCTGTACAACTGCGCAGAATAAAATCTGATTCTGTAACATAAAAAATTAAACATTTAGATAATTAATATGTTAAACATTGGCATATTTTCATTTTTAATTAAATATAATACTTTTCACATTGTTAATTTTAATGTAGTTATACATAAATTCATCTGAAATACTTTTCGAAAAATTACGAGTTTACTCTTACATCTTTAGATGGTATTAAATATATTATTATTTATTTGAAAGTTTTAAAATTCAAAAATATAGTTTGGTAAAATTTTTCAATTTAATCTGTAACCGATATAACAATTAATTTAATTCGAGCAATTCTAGCATTTATTTAAAAAATGACTTACCAGCTCGTTTTGTTCGAAAAATGCGTCGTAAATTTGCGCCATCACAGGAACCAATGATGATGATTCCTACGATCATTAATATAACGTTTCTCTTCATCGTCCCGTTAACAACCTCGTTTAAGAATATTTGCAATCTTTATTGCAGCTGAAAAATAAGATATAAATTAACCACTTTACCTCAACATGTATTTAAATTTTTAAAATCCAAAATACTTGTATAAAGTTTTTACTTTTTTAATGATAGCAATTGATATTTTTAACTAAATTAAATGAATGAATGATTTTAAAAAATTTGTAACCCTGCCAATTTCGTTCAAGTTTTGTTATAACTTTTTAATAAAGTTAGAATTAAAAATACTTGCGAAAATTATATTACACTTATGTAATACCGTGAATAAAAATAAATAAATAATACGCAAGTAGAAAGTCATTATATATTTGAATTATGCAAACTAAATAATAATTTTATATTTTTCTTAACAGCTTAAAATTTTAAAATTGTTAAATAGTTACAAAACCTTTTTATATTTTTCATTTAAAACCGTTGGGATCATTCTATCTATATGATTACTACATTGTTGCACTTTACTTCGTACAATCAATTAAATTTTTTATAAAAAAAAAAAGTATAAATTGAAAAAGCGTATAAGTTTTTATTGATGAGCTAATCAAATTATAATTCAAGTTTATATTGCTTATTAAAGTGACGAACCCTATTGAAAATTTCTTATTTCTTTAATAACGATTTTCCAACTTTTTTCAAAAAAACAGTCAAGCTCATAATTACGAACAACAATCCTAACAACACTTGAAAAAAATAAATCACAGCGCGTAAAAGTGGCCGGCGAAAAAAGCAAGAGCCAGACGAAAATCTGCCAGCAATCGGAGCAACAACAAACGGCGATAAGATAGATCTCGCGTCACGCCTATAATAAAATCGAAACTCACAACAAAGTCAGAACGAAATCGCAGAGTGTCGCTCGGCAGGTCCGCTCAGCTTTGGCTCGAAAAATAAAATGCTTAAATCCAACAAACAGCACGAGCAACAAGCGCCGACTGTCTGTTCAGCGCTGAAAAAGTTTCGAAGAGACGCGCCAGCCTGAGCGAAGGGCCAATCGCACAGCGCGCGGGGCTTTCCGGGGCAAGCTCTATATACCTCCTCGGCACGGTAACGGCGAATCCGCGCGGCGCGAATCATGAGCCGACTAGCTGCTTATGCCGATCTCAAGCGCGCGCGCGTTGTGAAATTGATAATCGATCGCGACCTCCCTGCCGGCGATTTTCCCTCCTCTGCCACTCTTTCTCTCTCTCTCTCTCTCTTTCTCTCTCGCTCGCTCGAAACAATAACTGTCGAGAGAGCCTGCGCGTCCGTGTGTTCATATAATGCGTATGTAGGGCTTCCGAGGAGCGGAGGAGACAGGAACCGGTTTGCGCGTACGCGCGAGCTATATAGCATTGACATTGCGGGGGCAAAAAAACGGGAAAAAATTTTTCGACCATCGGAGAGAGGGAAAAAGGAGG
The DNA here is from genome assembly GCA_900480035.1 of Eupelmus urozonus. NCBI lineage: Eukaryota > Metazoa > Arthropoda > Insecta > Hymenoptera > Eupelmidae > Eupelmus > Eupelmus urozonus. The sequence continues at coordinate 14,386 of UELX01004489.1, forward strand.
GATCGAATAAGGGATATAATGTGGCTCTCCTCCTCATCTTCATCTCCGGGCTCCGGAGCCGACCTTGTAACGGAGCTCTCCGCAGGTGTAGCAGGTGATTATTGTCATTCCCGGCTCTCGGCTCGACGTTAATGCAGCGCGCCGATGAAAAAAAACGAACATCCTTAGCCCCTCTCTACCCGACGGCCTCCTTGATGCATCTCTCGCTTTATATGCGCTCTCTTTCTTTGAATCCGCCTGCTCCGCTCTCTCGATGCGAGAGAGCGCGGGGAGAGCGAAAAAAAGCGCAAAAAGCCGAAAGGAGGCAAGAACCTCGCGCGCGGGGAATAATCTGCTCCTCCTTGGATGTTTACTGTGTTACCTTTCGGAGCGCGCGAGTTAACTTTCTGCGCTTCTTTATTCATTTGTAAATACATCGGCGCGCACTTTTTACCTAGGAGTTTTGTTTATTTCTCGATGCTCGCCGAACGTCTCGCGAGGTCTTCGATACCAATTTCGTTGGGTGTTTTTTTTTCTCGCTCGGCCCTGAGAATTATTCATTCCCACGCGTGGCTCGAGTCGCTTTTCGATAATTAAAATTAAAGAACATTTTATATACGAGATGTTTGAAATGTAGATTGAGCTCGTAAAAATATGTATCGTTTTTCGCTCTGCCGGCGCGTCAAACTTTTAGTCGGAAGCTCGTGCAATCCATATTCATCGCAAAGTGAGCGACTTGTCGATGAGGCTGCTCTGGCCTTGCTCAAGAGCACGCGCCTTTGCCGATCTTCGGATAAGAGCGAATTGAATTTTTTAACTTTCAAAATCTCGTAGGTAGTTTCTTACTAATAAAACTTACTAATAAAACGACAAGGATTTGAATATATCAATTTTACTTCCTGTTGAGATCTGTTATTACGTATTAAATTATAAATGTATTCAAGCATCACATCTTCAAAACATACAAGGTAGCATGAACTTCAATCTCCTTTTTTGAGGGTTCAGGGTAACGTAAATAAGAAATGAGTACGTTTGTTTGTAAATATGTTCTATTGAAAAAATTATAGTTTAAAAAAATGAATACAATAAGAGTACTACTAATATATGGAAATAAGTGGAGGCAAGAACAATAATCTCAAGAATAAAATAAAAATATTCCAATTTTTATGACTAACCTAATTATTAAAGTCGCACATCGAAGAAGAATAAAAACACGTTGTCTAAAAGTCAAAATTTACATCACAAGTACGTAATAGTCAATTGAAATAATTTCGATATAATTTTATCAAATAACAATAAAATCTTCCTTATAAAAATAATAAGGTAGGAAGGAGTCGTTTAAATGAGATCTCAATCTAAAGTCCAAACTCGTATATAATCTATTTCTACGGCAGTCTTAGATCCTTGGCTTTTTTGCCAGGTTGGCAGCCACTTCTCTTTCGCTTCCCAAAAGCGCAGCATCGCCTTAAACAAAAATAAATTGGATTATGAATATTGTACATCGGCGAGAGGTCTTAAAACTGTATATACATATATAAGATTCGTCTCTGCGCGTGTATACCTTTGCATTTACGTTTTTCCAGGGCTTTACGTAAGTATTTGTCTGCGTGTCATCCGGGAAAACGTTGACGCCTCCGACTCCTAATCCGATCGAGAGATAAAACTGAAAGTAATAAATTTTTTTATAGCTTCATCCGTCGTGTCAGGATTTCGAATGTGTTTTGCTTTGACGCGATGAGCATTAGTAAGTTTATACATCGGACGCAAGACAGTCAGGCGTGAATTATGGCTTAATCTTTCCAAGCTTCAATTTATGCAAATTTTCAGCTCGTTCTAATATAAACGGTCAATAATTAAATGTAAAATATCTGCGTAATCGAAAGAAGAATGCTGTTCCAAAAATTAATTTTATTGTGATTTTTCACCTTGACTATTAATTTATTTACTGTTTTGTATTTAGTCAAACAATGAATCCAAAGAAAAAACGTATTTATAGTCAATAGAGATTATTTTATGAACACCACAATTATATATAAGAAAGATATATGTATTAAGTTTTTATGCAGCATAAAAAATGGAATTTTTCCAAACGAATTTGTCGATGAAGTATAATGATTAATTAATAATTATAATATAATGCAGTGTTGACATTGTTTTAAAATTAATTCATAAAAAAAAGACTAGAAGAAACAAAACAGATATTTCTGACAAAACAATTGACTCATCCAAACCATCTTCTCCAAACCCACATAAAACACAAAACTTCCATACCTTCTCATCAAACGGTATGAGGCTACCGGCGGTCGCGCTGCCGTCCGTGGACCAGCCGTTGTCCGTGGGCACCAGCCTGCCCACCAGCTCATTGTCCACGTGGAAGCTGAAGCCCTTGGGTGTCCAGGTGGTCTTGTAGACGTGGAACTCTTTGTTCCAGGGTCCGCCGCTCCAGCGCAGCTTCGTCACCAGCTCCTCCTTGAAGGTGGCCCCGGTGCCGTTGCCCACGCCAAACTCGACCAGCCTGGAGCCGTAGTCGTCGTGGCTGGAGTCGGAGCGCGAGAGTAAGGTGTTGCCCCGCACCCTGCCCAGATTAATGCGGGCGTTTGTGTATCGGGGATCGTAGCTCTTGTAGAGAGGTTCTAGGTAGATCTCTGGGATTCAAAATTTTTTGGAGATTGATTAGTAGTGAGATTTACACTTTTAGGCTGATTGGTCATTCTTTTGAATTCACGTAAATTTTAAAGGACATAGGCTGTAACTAATTTCCTGACTAGGATTCTATATTATTAATATAACTCAATTAGTTGGAGCTAGTTAGGGTTTGATTAAATACGAATAGATTACCTTTTTTTTATAGAAATAAAATTTTTTAATATTGATTTTATAATAGACTTGAAGGCAGATTCGACCCTTAACAAGTATTACAATAATAAAAGTAGTAACATTAAGATTTAACAGAGCCCGAAAGTCATATTATTTTCGACTATGCAGATTACTTATACAGTTTTGTGGCTATTAAAAAAATATATTTCAATATAAGCAAATCTAAGACATGGTTGCTCTCCGTGATAATACATCGTGTCACTATGCAAAATTTCAAGGCAATATTTTGAATTTCCTAAAAAAGACATTTGAACGAAGTTTCTTATTTATTTCCATGAATTTAAAAACTTTGTTAATTATATAAAAAATTTCGTTCAAATGCCATTTTTTTAATGCGTTTTTACTATATGATTCAGATTTGCATAGTTGTAGAT